>JARFXV010002498.1:0-60000 GCA_031761425.1 Cosmopolites sordidus
TTAGAAACACGACAAAACAAACATATCTCGCTTTAATACTATAGAAGAGACAAATCAACTGGTATGGCTATATAATTGGAATAGAATCCAGTAACATTAATAAAACCTGGCTGGAGAAAATATGATTTGATTGTAGAACGGAAACAATACAGGAGATGATAATAATGGCACAGGATTATATGGCATGAGGAATATAGAGAAGAAAGAAAAATTTTTATTTTTAATTTAAAATTACTTCGAATATGTATCACGTAATATATTGGTTGTATTATGTCGTAAGTAGCTTCTGAACGCTTTAGCGTATTGATAAATTGGCACCAAAATATATAACATAAACATATCGATAACTTATTTAAATATTTCTTAAGTTTTAGCGACATTTTGTAAAACTAAGGTCAAGTTCAAGCAAAAACAATTACGAAAAGAGAAACATTTCGAATCATATGACTCTGTTATCACTTAAAGTTTATCTGGTTCCCATTACCTTGTACCCTTGTTTCTTGTCTTAACAGAAACAAAAAATGTTATTAAATAGCACTACGATCGAAAACATTTTCATATACTTACAAGAAACGACAATAGGTTGTGTAAATAAGAAATCATAAAGATATTTTTCGATTTTGTTTTGTCAGCATTTTGTGGTATGCTTTAACCAAAACTATTATCACATATATAACATAATGCATATTCAATGTAATGAAACTGAAGCAATTTTGTCTGTATGATTTGTATGGCTTACTCTTACTTTATAATTATAATTTTTCGCTCGTATTTTCACGAATTTTCTCTGATTATTCGTATTCCAAATGGAATGGCTCTGGACTGAAATTCTCGGTTGTATTATTTTTTTTATATTGCATTAATTTTGATAAGATTGCTTAAAGATCTAACGAAAAACAAAAACTCCAAATAATTATTGAACCTCCCCCATGTTTAACTGTAGGTACATTTCCACCTTCATCCCCTCATCATTCTTCGGAGAAATGTTATGTTACTTGAACCAAAACTTTCTAATTTTAATCTGTCAGCCCACAGCACCTTTTTCCACACTTTGTTTCTTGTCCAAATTAATCGTTTAATTTTAATTCCTTTGTGTGAAAGCGGTTTTCGCACTATAATTTTTCAATTAAAACCAATTTCATCTGAACACTCTTTTACACTAATTGGTTTGATTTAATTGATGTACGTGTCGTTTTTCTTCAATTCCTCTTACGGATCAATACAAATAATTTCACACTATTCTGCAAAAATTGTAATTTTTTGTCACCCATATCCTGTTTTTTTGATATTAATAAACTGCAACTTCATAAACGTTGATTTATGAATTTGGCATGCAAACCAACCGACAAGCTTCAGAATAACCATTCGATAACGAGCCGAAATCGAAAAAATACATCAAAGTCACTGGAAAATTAAAACATTTTGTAGAGCCACGTTAGTCATTGTGTCTGAGGCGTCACCCTGACGATACGACAGTTAGCGTGGAGCGGGTTCGATTGCCGTACTAGGTTATGGACTTTTCTAAATGCTTGTGCATGTTTCTAGATAAGAATGTAAAATCTGGCAAGGAATCACCCCTCAATTATGCCAGTTCGAGGCTGAATAAGGCCGGTAAAACTGCGACGGAAATATTCCGGTTGATGCAGCAAGTGTACGACGATGATTGTTTAAGCAGGACAAATGTTTTTCTGTGGCTTAAACGTTTTTTGGATGGCAAAGTGTCGCTAGAGGATGACAAACGTGACGGGAGACCAATTTCAGCTCGTACTCCCGAAATGATCGAAAAAGTTAGCGATTTTGTAGCAAATGACCGCAATGCTTCACTAAAAATGATGGAAGAGGCTTTGAATATCGGCAAAGAAACGATTCGACTCATTCTTCACAAGGATTTGGGTAAGAAAAATGTTTGTGCAAGTTTGTTCCACACGCATTGACGGAGGAGCGAAATCACTTCGTGTCATTCATTCATTCATTCCGAAGAGGTCGTCGCAGCCGCCAGAAATGATCAAAACTTTCTGAAATCAATTGTTACGGGGAATGAAACATGCGCCAAAGTGCGGAATGGAGGTCGAAAAAGTCACCACAGGCGACGAAAATAAAACACGAAAAACTCCTTCAAAAATCAGGACAATGTTCATTGTTTTCTTCGATAGCAAAGGCATCATCCACACAGAGTTTATTCTGACTGGTCAAACTGTCACACACATCGATAATTGTGCGTCAATTGTTGGCCCGAAACCAAGTCTGTGTGATCAACCACCCATCGTATTTACCAGATTTAGCCCCTTGTGACTTCTCCCTGTTCCCAAAGTTGAAAGGGTGTTTTTTGAAGACATTCAGACCATCCAAATAGCTTCAATGCGTGCTTTGGAGGCTATTCCACAAAATGAGCTGGAGCACGCATTTGAATCAGTATTGAATCGATGTAACTAATGTATCGAAGCTGTAGGAGAATACTTCGTTTTAATCACATTTTCCCGGACCAGTACTGATACTTCACGGACGCTCTGTTTATTTTTGATATACCTAAATTGTGCTTAAAATGCCAGTTGTCAAAGTATAATAAAAATTTAATAATAATAAATAAAATTTAATAAATAAAAAATATAATAATATTAAATTAAATTTTGTGGTTTAATGTTAAGTTATACAAGAGGACGATAGGTAAATGACTTCTCAGAATATTGTTTTGCATATTCAAATTACGTGAGAGATTACACCTGTCATACAATTCTGAAGATTGTTATACAACCTGCCAAAACTAGTTGTTTCCAAGGCAGTTTTCAGTTTCTGGAAACTTTGTCATTTTCAGACAACTTTGACAGCTTTTCATTTAGAGTAAAAAACATCTTACAACGTCTTTAAAAGCTTAAGATGAATTATGCTCGCACTCCAAACCAAGTTTTACATTTTTTGATAGTTTCCATTCCATTGGAAACTCTATTGTCGATTAATTACATATCGTCCACTTTGTATCTATTTGCCAAAAAAAACAAAAAAGAAAATTGCATCTGGAACGGGTCATTATAACTCTTTTTGACCTATTTTTCATAATTGAACATACCAAGATTCTCGAGATTTTCGCTGAATAGCGACTAAAAGAAAAGTTCGACAAATTTACAATGAAAATTTTCTGAATTCACCGAAACACACACGTTTTATTTAAAATTGGTGGTATTTTATAAGAAATTATATAGGTCAGGGATGTTGCGAAGCTCTAGAGAAGGTTCTTGTGAAGGTAAATGGGGAGAATAAAATTGGCTGATTTTCATTCGAACGACGAAATACAACTTTTACGATTTTTGTTGCGTAGGCGATTAAGTTTTCAAGAAGGATGCTTACATACAAACGAGATTTTCTTATGATTTACACAGAAATGTTTATTTTTCTTTTCTAATATTTGAATATGTATGTAAATTGTGTTATATAACATGTTTCTAATGCTTCAGATGGCATAACGACTTACAAATGGTCAAGTTAATGCATCAATTTTACATTTATCTTTTTCTAGTTTTTCATTTTTTTTATCTAGAACTTTAGAATGAAAATGTCAGGTTAGTTCATAAATACGTGCACATTTTGTTTATACCTGATTTAATAATACTAATTGTTACAATTTAATCCCTGTCACTGGATAAGAAGGCTAAAAAGAATCTTAACTAATGTTCTTATAAAGAAAAATTGCACAAGAAAGAACTAAAAGACCTTTATTTTAAGTTTTAAAAATCGAATATAGTCCCATGGAGCCACAACGGAAGAATATGGTAAATGGCGCGAGTGGTGTATAGGTGAATTTATGGAGCCGTCTGTACGTTTCTTATACGGTATCCTGGTCATACGCATATTATTCTTTCCAAAAAACATCCCAACATATCCACACTATATTCATCGGTGAGATATTTGTATTATTGTCCATAGATTGCGCCATGGACAGCCACTTTCGGAATCGTATTCCGTGGGCTCTCGAAATTATTTTTTATATACTTCTCGTAATAACTGAAAATTTGCTATCACATTTTTCTACTAACCTTAGTTAAGATTTAGGATTAGAAACGCATTAGCAGCTAAGGCTCCCTAGTAAGTGAAGCATGAGCTACCGATTAGCTCCGGTCAGCCTGGTACTCCGTATTCTTTACAGAAGAGTCGTGACCTCGGAAATTCATTCCGTTTGCGTCCTTTTCGATGTATTTCATGCTAGCGTTTTCTATTTCTGGCTTCCTTGGTTCCATATTGGAGATATGAACGAGTTATATTTTTAATTTGGTTTGTCCATCTTTTTGGATGTCTGTCGCGTGATCTCGAACCTCCATCCGTCCCTGCAGCACCAATCTTTCCAGATTACCGCCATCCCTGCGTTCAATGTGACCAAAGAATCTTAGTCTTCGTTCATGAATAATTTGGGATAGCCTTGTGGGTTCATTCATTTCTTGAATAATTGATGCGTTTGTCGTCTAGCGGTGCAGGTAATGTGAAGGACTCGTCTTCAGCACCAATGTTTAAAATTATCAATGCGCTTGAGATCTTGTTTTTTAATGGTCAATCTTTTTGCGGGATATAGCAATACTAGAAAAACTAAGGTTTTTACTATCTGTTTTTTGTGTTCTGTTTGTCTCAATCCCTCAAGATCTACTAATTTTGCATTGTATTTCTTGCCATTTCGCATCTTCTGATCCCATGAACATTAAGTAATGTCTGAATGATTGTGGCGTGTTCATATATTTTTTTCTTTATTTGTTTTTTTTTCTTTTTTTGATATTTTTTTACTTTTAGGTCGTGGCGAAAAAACCCAAATAAATAAAAAAACCATGAACATTACTGGTTTTGTTCGATATTAAAGTCCCAAGATATACGAATTGACTTACTACCTTAAATTGCTCTATTTGACTGATGTTGGGCATGTTGTTTTGACGGTCGATAAATATTATTTTCGTTTTCTCCTCGTTTGTTTCTAGTCCGTAAAGATGGCCTTCAGCCGACCTCGCAAGAAGTGTATTATCATCAACATATCTTAAGTTAGTTATTTTAATACCGCCAATAATGCTTAGTTATTTTAATACCATCCATCCAATCCTTGACAATACAACTCATGATATATTCACGATAAATGTTAAATAGTATTGGCGAGAGGATGCATCCTTGTCTGGTTCTTTTACTGACGCAAAACTCATCGGATATTCAATCTTCAATTTCCACCACTGCTCTGTTGTTTTCGTATAGATGACAAATTAAACCAATAAGATGATCCCTTAAGCTCAATACATTTTTTCCAGCGGTTCTCTAATTCATTTATTCCAACTTTGAAGTGATTTTCTCGAAGTCTGGCTGCTTCGGAGCTGAACAACTGAGCGCAGTGTACTCTGCGGTTTGTTACCGCAGTTCAGGATCATAGTGGTAAACCCAAGTCTCATCCATAATTAAAAAACGACGTTTAAAATATATTTTATTCTTTTCAAAAACATCCAAATATTGGTTGGAAAGTTTTACTCGAAGACGTTTTTGATTAGAACTTAACAAATGCGGCATCCATCTTGCGCATAGCTTTCTCAAGCCCAATTCCTTTTTCAAAATATGAAACATTGAAAATATTAATTGAGATGGCCATAACAATTTCACTCAAAGTGTCTGTCATCGATAATGATATCATATATAGAATTAATTATTTGTTCAGTAGTTGCACTTATTAGACGTCAGATACGAACGAGAATCATCATCCAGGCTTGTACGACCACGTTGAAACTTACTTGCTCACTTACAAACCATTGTTTTTGAAGGAGCAGACTCCCCTAACACATTTTCCATTTCACTATGAATTTCCATTGCCTTTACAAAGAATTTAATCACTGCACGATTTTCAATATTTTCTATTTTAAAAAATTACACTGATACGTTTAATTTAAACTGCTGTTTTTGTACAGATCGACTTGAAACTTTACTTATGTCCATATCAAGGATGAAACTTCAAAATGTAGGTTATATAGTTCTTTTACTGATCTGTAGGTGTCACTCCACGGACTTTTCAGTTAGCCTAGTACTATCTATTTCTTGAACGTTCTTTGGTTTCTCGCGATTCATCCTGTTTAATACTAAGATGTAACCAAAGTATTTGCATACTTCGTATCAGTACTTCACTCAGTCACTCTTTACTCTTTAATGTACAACTAGAGATTATTCTCCGGAATATAGGCCGTTGTTTTCAATGATCTCAACCCATTTTTAAGCCGGTAACTATGTTCCTCTTAGGTACCACGATGAGTTGTTGGAGGCGCAAAACTCGATGCAGCCAGTTTAAACTGCCTCAATTTTGATTTTTTTTCCTCGCAATAAATGAGCCATGAACCGGAAGAAGTGATAATCCGAAGAAGCGAGGGCTGTATGCTGGGTAAGGGAGAAGTTCAAAATCCAGTTCGTAAATTTTTAAGGTATTCAGATGTGAAGTGTATGGTCTTGTGTTGTCTTGCTACTAGATGATTACGGTTGACCAAAGCTGGCAAATTTTCGGCCAGAATCCGGTTAACCTGAGTAGAGTTATGAATTTGTCGCCTTACCATCAGGAACCAACCCGAAGTTAATTATTCTCTCAAAATTCCACCAAAATTTTTGTGAAACTTTGTCATCCAGAGCTGAGCGTTGGACAAAGGAAAAGGAGCAGATACTTTTGTTACACCCGAGTACAATGGTCTACATATTGAGTTCAGTCCATTAGTTCAGTCCATTATAACTAAATGGCTAATCTAATACCATTTCCAGAAGCAATCGTTCTATCTATAAATGGTCTATTTTTTTTATTATAAACAATAATATCTTGACTGGTAGTAGGTATGTTCTGGGTTTAATTCATTTCTGCATTGTAATTTGTGTTACTATTGTTATGATACCCACACGAATTTTTGCAATAACTTGCTAGAATTATGTTAATACACCTACATATTCAAAACAAAACAAAATTTTTAATATATTAGCATAAGTTAGTCATAGATTTCTGGTTTAAATATTTTCAGTGTTACTTCTCATTAAATTTATGGCATGCACATCTTCGGAAAAGGAATCATTGTGAATCTTCTTAAACAAATGAAGCATTAAATTTTATTAAAATTATGTTCTCTGCGATCATCATTACACTCTTTATACGATAACCCCTGAAAACAATTTCTTTAACATCCTAAAATACTATTGAACTTATAATCTTCATTACTGAATAGGTGTGTACATGATTTTGCTAAATACTTTGATTACTGATGTCCATTATTTATTTTAAATCGCCTTTTATCAGTTTTTAATATCGCTTCTGTTAAATAAATACCAGGAACTGTTGAATAAAACAGAAAGTATTCATTTAATCGTCAGGATTTATTCTGTCGTCCTTCAAGATAGGCCCTATTTGATGACATACACTTATACCAGCGAATAATCCAGTCGTCGAAAAAAAATATCATGTATCAGTTCTTTTTGTGAATTTTGTATTATGGCGTCAATGAACTTAAAACGTCTTCCACAAAGTGGTAAAAAAAAGTCGGTACAAGTATCGATGTGTGAGATCGGCACATTGTCATTGCGCAAAATCTCTCATAACGCCTAGTCTCTCTTAAACGTCTTATAACGCCCAAATAATATTATTTGTTGCCTACCTCTACCCCTCAGGAATTAAAAATGCTTGAGGGCAAGCTTGTTGGTTGGTTGGTTTTCATACTAAATTCATAAACCTAGGTTTCACCACCCATTATAATGCCTTTTATGACTTTAGAGTCCAAATTGGCGCTTTCAAATAAGTTTTCAGCAACCTCAAAACTAAGGTCCTTCGTAACAAGCCGTGTCGTGATGCCTAAAACGTCCACCAAAATTATATTCACCAATAAATTCGTGAGGCATACTCAGATCCTAAGCCATCTCTCTTAAGCTTGGACGACCACCATCCATTTTCCATCACCATTTCCTTCGCTTTGTCGCTATTTTCATTAGTCGAAGACGTTGAAGCTCGACCGGAAATAGGCCAACGTTTTCAACCACTTCTCGGTATTCTTTGAATACTTAATACCACTCAATGGTCGTGTTTTCGATGATGTTAACTCATGTGTACGTTTTTTTCACTATTTTTAACGAGTCAGCACAAGAAATTTCATTCGCAACACAAAATTAGAATATTTAATATTTTTTCTATTTCAAAAAGCGCAGGACACAGTTGAGGTAGATTAAATCAAACAACTGCCAAAAAAAATGATCGGCAGATGGCGCCAAAACTTTATGTTGCAATTAATTACATTGTTACTTAACAGAAAACAGTTCAGGACATTTTCCGGTATTTATTTGACAGAATACTTGTAACAAATCTTTCTGAATCTCAAATTTCCTTCTCATGTCATAATTATTTTTCATCAAAAGAAAACTAGTTTCATAATATACATACTCTACATATCAAATATACATCCTACAAAAAAAATAAAGCATTGCATAAAGAAATAAAAAGGACGATCTCGTTTTTTAAGCATCTTTCCCCGATAACCGCCTATAAAGCATTTTATAAACTGAAATTGATACCATCATGATCTATCTGCAGATCGCCTGAGAATGCCATTCGAAATAAAGTTTTCCTAAGAGCGATCGCGTCCATATGAATGAAACGCGAGAAGTATAAGAAAATTTTTCCTTCATTTCGGAAAAGTAATGTTCGAAGTTTCTACTTTGGGGAGTTGCAAGTTGGACGCGGCAGTGGCTCTCAAACAGACCAACACCATAAAGCCACAATACAGCGTTAAGGAACAGGTAAAAAACACTCCAATACTTTAAAATAATAGAAAAAAATGATGCTGTTTTAACCAAATTTTTATATATATATATATATATATATATATATATATATATATATATATATATATATATATATATATATATATATATATATATATATATATATATATATATTTGACGTTAATTTTATTTGTTTTCTATTTCTATTCATGACAGTAATATGTCAGTTAAATTTTAACTGAATGTTTTTTTTTTCGATATCAATTTTGCGGATGTACTATCAATTTAGAGACATAATTTATAAAGTCAGAATATTTGAACATTTTTATTTGTAATAAAGACACGCTTTTTTTAAATATATATTAAGGTATACTTTATTGGAAGACAAGTGCAATACTAAGAAAATATATTTTAATAGATTAATTTTGTGATTTTTATATACACTATGGCGGTATAATGATAAAAAATCAACCAATCACGAATCAACTGGGTTATTTTAACATTTATAATTCTGCGGATCATGAACCGAATTAGATGATCTATGTCATCTTGTGACAAAGTGCTCTGTGGTATTGTACCCATGCTTCAAGTTTGTTTAAAGTTGCTGACAGCCATTAATCGTCAAAAATTCCCTTGTTCTTACATTAGGAGTAGGTTCTGTTACTTTCCGCTATTGCCGATTCATGATTTCTTCGGACGTGGAGGCCCAATTTTTCCTCCATCTCTTAGGTGCTTTTCCAGATGGTTGTTTTCGCTCTTGTTTCTATGGCGTATGTAAGTATTGATTTTACACTTGTTTTGTATTTTCTCCATATATCCCTTAGTTATCCTCATATACAGCTTACTTTAATCGTCTGTTTTCAGTCGAAGTTTCAAGGCTAAAACCTGTTTTATTATTTTGTCATTGATAACGAGTTTGAATCTAATTGGTTCCTTTGGGATAACCATTGCTTGTATTTTTTCGGTCAATATTATTATGTTAACGTTGTTAGAAATAGTTGTGTATTTGTATAACAGCCAGTGAAGGTCGTCGATATTTTCGCCCAGTAGTATAGCGTCGTCGGCATAACATAATATGATGATTGATACCCAGCATTGACTCTTTTTACGTAGATTATTAGGTTAACTAATGTTGGGCTTAAACTATGCCATTGTCTTATTCCCGTTTTTATTGATACTGTATCTATTAGACCTGTATTTAATTCTATTCTAATTTTGCACCCAAATAATTTTAGTCAAAAATTTGATGAATACAATAACAGACATTATAACTCGACTGTAAGTCTTAAGATTCTCGCCAGCTGGACGAATGTTGTCATCTTAAACTTTTCTGAAAACTGCACTCTTTGACGTGCTCAAACAGGTTTGGTATCATCTTGCATGAGATTTGGAAGAGTTTGGAGGCATCTAGCCTACCCATAAATTGCATTTAAACCTCTTCTGGTAGTTTATAGGGGTAATCAGTTTCCCAAGCGTATATCTCCCCATACAATAATTTCTTGAGTGACAACTGTATTCTGTTTTAACGCGGCAGATAATTTCGCCTTTCATCCCGAACAGTTCTGGCAACCTAAACAAAATTTAGACTCATTTCTAAAACAAATACAGTGCTATTCAATTCTAGCTCACCACTATTTTATGCATTTTATGATGCACTGAAAGAGAAAGCTCCCAATAAAGACAATAAGTACACTTCTCATCATAAGTAAAGGTCGATTAGTAGTCATCTTTAAAACAGTCTTACCTGTTTCTGCAGCAAAAACTCATGTCAATTTCGTACAGCATGAAATCTAAGATGTCGTTCGTCACCTCTTTGAATACATTTAAAACACCAGCACCTCATGCTCGTGCATAACTCTGATCTTCAAACAATTTTCCCCATGTCCTCATAACGGTAGCAGCAAGCTCCATCATCTCGATATTTCACCAAAAAGGCTTCTGCTGTATGCTTCTTTTATACCAATAGCTTATGCCCTTTTAAATACGGATAATTGTCCGAAACAATGTTGTGCACGAAACTCGTGGCATTCTATCACTTTTAATAGACTCACAAAAATACTGCTTAACTTGTAGTAGCATAGATAAATACTTCACAACGTAATAATTTGCACATTCTGTGCAATCTCATACAGAAACAAAGAAGAAGAATATTCGTTTTTTTTTTGTTCAAGAAATGCTTTACAATAAGTATTTTACAGTTTGACTCAAATATGTATATCGGGTGCTGCACTTTTTTTGTTCATTTTGCAAATTTTTCCCATCTCTCTGGTAATTTGTGGATACCCTCCCAAAAAACACCTGTTGAAGTGGTCCAGCCATCAAGCTATTTTTCGACATCTCGGTAATTTTTGAAGTGTTTCATGGAAAGTACGTGAGACATTGATGAAAACAAGTGTCCATCCAAGTTCAGAAATGGTGTATTTGACCTTTTTTTGCTGTGAGTGATGGGACGTTAGCGTGCTGCAAAATCACTTTTCCGTGTCATGTAGGCCATTCTGGTGGCTTTTCGATCAATGTGTGGTTCAGATTGATCATTTGCTGATAATAGCGAACGGTATTAACTGTTTCACCTGGTTACAGAAGCTCATGGTACACAACACCTTCTGACCTTCTGATCCCACCAAATGCACAGCATCGTCTTCTTTCCAAAACAATTCGGTCTTGCGGTAGATGTTCATAATTGTCCATGAGTCAACCCATGATTTTCTGCGTTTTGGGTTCTCGAAATATATCAATTTTTCGTCTCCAGTCACAATACGATGCAAAAAATTATTTCCTTCATGCCGAGAAAGCAAATCTGTGTAAAACGCACGCCGTTTTTCGGTTCTCCATCTGTCATTCTGCTGATGTGGTACCAATTTTCCTGCCTTCTGGATCGTTCTCATGGCTTGGAGATAATCACAAATGATTCGGCGACCAACATTTAACCTCTCTTCCATTTGTTGTTGAATTTGCATATTCTGATGATGACGCTGAACGCTCTGGTCGCCCAAATTCGGCAGTTATTCCTGAAAATATAAAAACAGTTTACAAAATAGTTTTTGCCGATCGTAAATTGAAGTTACATGAGATAGCTGATACTTTAAAGATATCAGAAGGTAGGATATGCGCCATTTTGCATGAACATTTGTCCATGAGAAAGCTCTGTTGGAAGTGGATACCGCGTTTGCTCACAGTCGATCAAAAACAGCAACGCGTAGACGATTCAGCGAAATATTTGAGTCTCGTGTGTTAATAAAGCATTGCTTTTTAATGGGAAAAATACCGTTCTAGCAAAGCAATGGCTTGACAAGTTATTCGGACTCTGCTCCGTCGAGACAAATGGTAGAGAAATGGTTTGCTGAATTTAAACGCGGCCGTACAAATACCGATGACGCTTACCGCTCTGGTCGCCCAAATTCGGCAGTTATTTCTGAAAATATAAAAACAGTTTACAAAATAGTTTTTGCCGATCGTAAATTGAAGTTACGTGAGATAGCTGATACTTTAAAGATATCAGAAGGCAGGGTATGCACCATTTTGCATGAACATTTGTCCATGAGAAAGCTCTGTTGGAAGTAGATACCGCGTTTGCTCACAGTCGATCAAAAACAGTAACGCGTAGACGATTTAGCGCCCTATTTGGAGCTGTTTTAGCGCAATAAAAAGAATTTTTTCATATGGTATGTGACAATGGATGAAACATGTATCCATCATTACGCTCCACAGTCAAATCGGCAGTCAACTGAGTGGACAGCAATTGGCGAAAGCTGCCCAAAGCGACCACAAACGCGAATGCTAGCTCAATCAATAGCGAATATTATATGGTGTTATTGGTGCGTTTGAAGGGAAGAAATTGGGAAAAAACGACCCCAAATCCTTGCGCAAATGTTGCACTCGCAACAATGGCAAAATTGCATGAATTGCTTCCCTATTCTCCGGATCTGGCTCCCTCTGATTACTGCCTGTTTGCAGATCTAAAAAGAAATCCTCCAGGGAAAGAGATTTGGCTCCAATGAAGAAGTGATTGCCTAAACTGAAGATTATTTTGAGGCCAAAGATAAATCGTTCTACAAAAAATGCATCGAAATGTTAGAGAAGTGTTGGATTCAATGTATTCATCTACATAGTCTTGAAGGAGACTATGTAGATGAATAAAGTCAAATTTTGCCGTCAAAGTCAAAATTTACCGTCACGAAAACACTGAAAACCACACTACCATTTCTATACTTACTAGTTAACTTTTAATATCCTTTCATTTATTGAGCGTTTAACTGGTATTCTCTAATGTGATTCGAATATTTTAAATTTATATTTGTCTCTTCAAAGAACTTTATTCCCTTTTGCCTACCTTTGACATTTATTGATGAAAAACTTGATATTCGAGGTAATCTCCTCCCTTTTCTATACACTTTCGTCATCTTTCAGACAACTGTCGAATCCCACTTCTAAAAAAACTTGGTGGTTTTGATTGATAAAGTTATTGAGACTTTTTTTTTGCTTTCTCAAGAGATGCAGGTTATTAACCAGGTGATTTTGCAGTGATCGGAAAAGGTAAAAATCCGATTGGATCAAGTATGGGGAATACGCTGGGTACAGTAAAATTTCCCATCCCAACTCGGTGACTGTTTCCAGAGTCATTTTTGCTGTATGCGGTCGTGCGCTATTCTGAAGCAAACGACTTTACTTTCAGTATAAGATATTTTTATCATCCAGAGCGTCACTAACACGAATCAGTTGCTGCTGATAACGCGCCCAGCTGATCTCACCCGCATAACAAAACATTTTTGACATGGATATTTGGTTTTGCAATAATGGCTGATGGCTCACCAGGATTAATCTACAATTTTTGCCTCTTTGGATTATCGTAGAGAATCCAGTTTTCGTCACAGGTCTTATGCAAGATGTTTTTTGCTCTTGGAATTGGAAATCTATGACACAACAGCATCAAATCAACTCTTATTCTCAGATGTGAGTTCATATGGGACCCAACGACTTCCCTATTGAGTACCCCCTAGCTTGTGTATACTTTTAAAAATTGGTTGCGGTAGTTATCTGAGCCCCTGTTCAAGCTGTAGAAGTATTCTACAACATCAAAATTGATTGTCGGGCGTATATATATATATATATATATATATATATATATATATATATATATATATATATATATATATATATATATATATATATATATATATATATATATATATATATATATATATATATATATATGTATGTATACATATATATATATATATATATATATATATATATATATATATATATATATATATATGTATACATATATACATACATATATACATACATATATACATACTCTTCCTCACTGGCTTAAGGATAATTGGGCGGCGTTTTAGCTATTTTTTTTTCAATCGATGACCTGTGAATGACTAAATTATTAAAATTTTCGTTATTGACATTTATGTTGGGAGTGTCCCGATGAAAGTTAATAATTAAAAAGGGGAGGAAAATGTCAGGAAAGACTTGCACAAATTAGGAAAAGGGGAACGAACTATAGCGTAAATGAATTTAACTTTCCCTCAACTATGCTTTCCATAAATCTGACTTGATTAATTTTAAATATGTAAAGGATTTCAGTTTTACAATTGTGTAAATGCGTTTATTTTTTCGAAATAAAATCACTTCACAGGAGCAATATATTATAAGGGTCGCTCGAAACGTTCTCACCGTAAAAAAGAAAACAAAATTTTTGTGAATTTTGTTCTTATTTTTCAAGGTAGTTGGCAGCTTTTTATTATCATCAATCTTCGTTCAGCGAGCTATTTTTCAAGCTTGGAAAGGAGAAGTAACAGCTGAAAACCAAATCTGATGCATATGCAAACAGCTTGAAATGTGTATTCAAGCGCATTATCATGGTGAAATGGCACGGTTTTAATCAGATGTGGACGTTTAGTCTAAATAGCATTCTTCGATTGGTTCAGTAGTGAAGCGTGGTACTCCCGGGTGATTGTCTTGCCTTTTGACAGATAGTCTATGAACAACAGTAACAATAAATAGTTCTGCAGATGGGATCATTTCCACGTTCTTTAGCGCACTTTCATCTGTTTCCACCCACTGTTTGAACTGTTTCCATGTATATATCCATGTTTCATCCACTGCTTTAAAACGTCAAAGAAACTCTGCTGAATCGCTGTTAACAAATTCGGTATCCATTGAACAAAAAGTTTTTTCATACCCATAACATGTAGAATGTAGTGGACAAGGTCTATTGAGATATATAGCTGGCGATCATTTAATATGACAATATGGATTTTTGCGACTATTTTTCGGTCGTAGCGGTTTTTTGGCGTCCCGAGTGTTCATGATCTTCAGTGGATATACGACTACATACAGACATATGCTTTACTAGATTGGCACAAGCAACTAAACGTATGCTTTTGAAACGTCGTAGTCCACCGTCAAATAATTTATTTTTACATCTCAAATTTTTCGAACGACCCTCGTACAAATCAAAAGTAGAGATCATTTCACAGGACTATTTCAGTTCCTTTCTTGTCAACTAGTTTAGTATTGTGGTTGCGACGGCCTAAATATTAAAACGCTCTTCTGATAAGTCAGTCAGTAAAGCTCATTATATAGTCATTATAAAGCTTCCGAAACACAAAAAAATACTCACAGAGGAACATATAAAGTGAATAGGATAGATTGGCAAATGTTGCGGATCGGCGTACTTCAGCCAACTAACTGATTACATATGTACCAGTAATAATAATATCAGCACCCTTCTAACCATTATCTTTTTACTTTACGATTATGTCCTCTGTACCACAGTTCCAACTTAAGAGTCTTTTCTGTTTCTCTTAGATAACCCCAATGCTGAAAGCGATCGAACTTTTTTAAATACTTAATTTTGGAAATCACTCTCAAAACTTACAGTCGCAAGGAACCATATCAGGCGAATATGGGAGGTTATTAATATTTTAGCATAGCTAATCACATTTTCCTCATCAAATACATATTAATTTCTCTTTCGCCATTGTTATATATTGTTAAGCTGTTATAATCTTTCAATCTTAGACTAAAATAAAACCCAATTATTTTATGCAAATCATTTTAAAATTAAAATATTTAATTTATACTAACTAATCAAAGTAAAGGTTGATAAATAATGATTCTCTGAAAATATCACGATAAAGAATGATGGCAAACAAGATAACTAAGTTACTCTGTGATTTTCGATTAAGTTATTTTACCCAATTTGTGCGTTCATTAAAAAGTTAAATTAAATTCATAAAATGAATGAATGTTGAACTTTTACGATGAAAAATCAATAGGGGGCCCACTCGAAAATATGTTTTAACTTGACAACTGTATACATAGGCGATCTTTAACGAAACTGAGGGTGGACATCACTCAATATTTTGGGCCTTCTTTTATGTATCGTGTACAATAACACAGTCTTGCTCATATATATTTTTATCTATTTCGGATACAATAGAAAAATAAATAAATGTACAGTGTCGGAAAAGAATATTTTAACACTCCCCCTAATTACATCCTAATTACCTCTATATTGAATTCATCTCATCATATGACTTGTTAGCGACGAATTTTCAAGAATTTTTACTCTAGCTAACTTTTTGTGTGCTCTTTGGTTAAATGAGTGTTATCTCATCATGTACATCTAGGTAAACAAACATTCACAAAGCGTTTTCTCATTGTTTGTGCAGAAACTTTATTTCGCTAACAAAAAGTTCTTTTGAAGATTTTCTCCTCTCGCATCTAAGGTATTCTCTGTAGAAATCGGTTATTGCTACCTGTTTTTCTTCGTTTTCCGCTTTTAAGCTTGCCTGTTAAGAAACGACAAATTTAACGAAAGAAACGACATCTTTAAATGCAGTAAGATGTAGCCACACTCTGCTTACATCAATTCGAGTGTTTGAGGCACTGTCTTTTACATTCAACTATACTGAAGTTTTCAAAAGGTTTACTAATAAATATTATACATCTAAAATTGCTTAATTAAATTAACAATTGCCCACTGAAAGGTTCGAATGAAGCCATATAATAGAACTCAAATATTATAAAAGGTTGTCCAGTAAGAGTGTCAGAACTTCAAAATAAGCCACAATGATAACCGATAATGTATATTTTATCTTGAAAAAAAATAATGGACTTATGTTCTGAAAATAATGTTCAAAATGTCGCCTCGGCTTCGTCTCGTGCCATGCATTCCGAAGACCCAATTTTGGTGGCTAGTTGACGTTACCATTTCGTGTCTAGGTTCTTGCAATAAATCGATTGTCTGACAAGATGTGTAACAAGTCTTGTTAAAAGAAAACATTGTTTATATCCAATTCAGACAAAATATATTTAGTTAGCATATATCTATAACATTGATTATTAACAGTAAAACGATTTGGATAAACGTCTTAAAAAATAAGATCCTATCACACTCCTTCAGCCCAAAAACCGCATTAAACAGTCACTTTCTGAGGATGAAGAGGTAACTCTTAAATAACTTGAGGATTTTCATCGAACCAAATCCTACAATTATGTTTGTTCACAAATCCATTAAGCCAGATGTGCGCTTCTTGGAAGAAATTATTTTTTCCCCAAAGTTGCTGTCTCTTTCCAACTGCTCGAGAACCCATCGTGTATCGTGTATCTCTTCATGGTGTACTGAACACAACAGTCTATGAGTAACGACGTTTACATTTCAAACAGTGTTGCCGCTATCCGTTTCAAAGTTCTGACACTCTTATTAGAAAACGTTTTAGTTTATTACCTGTTTTTCTCAAAAATAGTTTTATTACACAACATAGTTTATTTAATACATTAAAAAAGAGCCACAAAAATGCATTATCCAATTTCTTTGAAAATTCCATGGTCATGTAAATACTGGGGGGTAGTTTATCTAACTTTTAGATGCTTTTTAATCTTCTTCTGCCTTTTTGTGATTTTTGATGTCCATGGCTTTGATAATATCATCCATAATCTTTCGAAATACAGAGTGTCTCAAAAAATGTTTACATACTTTATTTTCTATTATTATTTTCGAATTCAGTAAGCTTTTAGGGTGAGAACTTTTATTTTCAACAGGATGGTGCATCTTCACATTATCATCATGACGTCAGGGCTTATCTTGACGAGACTCTATATCGAACAGATGGATTGGACGAAGAGGTTGGGTTGAATACCCCGTACGTTTACCTGACCTTACGCCGACTTCGACTTATTCGAAGTATTTTTATGGGAATACATTAAAGACAAGGTTTATAAGACAAAACCGGCAACAGTCAATGAATTATGCGGACAAATACCAATGGAAATGATTCTCGATGTTTTCCATTCCATTGCTTCTCGTTATCAGCAATGCCTTGACCACGACAGTGGACAGTTTAAAAACCGGCGTTAGTCAAAATAAAGACTGTTCCTTTAGCTTTTTTTTGACCACTAAAGTAAACTGTAAGAAAATAAATACTGATTTTAGAATCAGTCAAAGTGTGTATACATTTTTTGGGACACCTTGTGTAATACTGTTCTATATTACTAGGCAGGTTTATGAGGTTTCGCTTTATTCGCTGTTAATATCATCATTCATTTGCCTCACAAATGCCTATTAACAGTGGTGTGGTATACCTAGTACTGGGTTTCGTAGTACTTGTTCTAGAATCTACAGCCACAGTTACTCTTAAAACGTCGGCATCAAGAGCTGAGCGGTGTGGATTGATACGGCACCTTTCCCTCTACTTCGTAAATCTCACCAGCGACCCCAGTCTCTTTAAAACCCTTTTTAATAGAATGCCTTAAAATTGCTTTAATATTGCGACTTATTTCACTTATTTACGTTTTCGTTAAAAACCGTCGATTGTATATTTCGTGTTGACATCACTTTAATACTGAAGATTTTTTGTATTATTGATTTTTTATGAACTACTAGTTTATTTTAATTTATTAAACGTTATTTCATTAAAATGCTTTGTGATAGAACAAAATTTTTCTATATTACAATGATTCGATTAAAACTTATTGTCGAAATTTCAATTTTAACCACGGTAATTCGTTTTTAAACATCTTCATCCTTCCAATACATTTTTCACTAGGCACCAAATCATCTGGTTGCAACTTTTAGATATTCATCTTCTGATGAATTTAGGTGAACATGATTTACTAAACGTACTGGCAGATATTGTAGACAAATTATTTGGTGTTTCGTAGTATATCACTTTATTTATTTTTTCTTTCTTGATAGTACATCTGCTCCCTCTTCAACTCTTAAACATCGTGAAGTAAAAATCACAATTATTTTAGAATCTCCTTCGCATATAACTATATGAACTAAAAATATTAAGTTAATGATGGTAATAAAGTTAATAAACCGCAATATATCTACTACAATTTTAAGCAGATTTAAATTATACTGTTCTAAATATTAAAGTTAATATCTGATGGAAGACGTCCTAATTTATAATAAAATAAAACAGCATCATTTATTTTTTATTTATAATGAAACCGACGGTGGAAAAATATTTTCTAGAGAGCTTAAACAAACGTTTTAATGTTTTTTAAAACGAAAATAAATTAAGTGTTGTCGAGCGTTTAAAAATACGTGACTTCGCTGACACAATGGTCACAGATGCTTTTGCATGACCTGGTCATCGATTAGTAGCACGTGTGCTTCCTGCTCCCTTATTGATTTGTATCTGTATAGTATTGATACCAAATTAAATATTATATATTACTTAAGAATACTTAATGATGAACAGGTCATCATAATTGTTTTCAACGTAATTTTATATCCTAAAAATATATTGTCCTATAAAATTAGGCGAATTTTGAGTAAGAGACCGTTGAAATAACGATTCTGATGTTCAAATATCATTTACAGTTTCAATCTATGAGAACTATTTATGGCATTTCTTATACCAGGTGTAGCGGTTAATAGTTATTAGTTTTTTCTTTAAAAACGCGCTTAATTTGGGATAAATGTAAGAAATGATTTATTCAAAGTATACGTATTACGCTAGCTACACATTTTTCCTATCTCTCTGGCAATTTGCGGATGCCCTCTCAAAAAAAAACGTACATCTTTTGAGGTGGTCCAGTCATCAAACCATTTTTCGACATCTCCATAATTGTTAAAATGCTTCATGGAAAGTTCTTGAGACATCGATGAAAACAACTGATAGTCGGAAGGGCCCGACCCGGACCCAGCCAAGTGCAGAAATTGTTTCTCCGATCGCTTTCGCTGTATGAAATGGGGCGTTGTGCTGCAATATCACTTTTCTGTGTCTTGTAGCCTATTCTGATCGCTTTTCGACCAATGCATGTTTCAAATTGAGCATTTGTTGACTGCGCGAACTATATTAACTGTTTCACCTGATTACAGAAGATCATGGTACCAAATGCACAGCATTGTTTTCTTTCCAAAACGATTCAATCTTGCGCGGATGATTGAATGGTTTTAAGTCCTCGAAATATGTGTTTGGATGAATCTTTGATTGAATCGTTTTCGACAACAAGCAGTTCTCAGCAGTTCTTACAGCAAAAAAGTATGCAGAATATTTATAACAAACAAGTTATTAATATCAAACAAATTTTAAGTTAAAATTTAAAGAAGGTGTTTTCAAGATCATTCAGTTTTTGCTGAAATCTATTATCCTTCATTACTGCCCTTAGTAAAGGACCTACAAATATCCCATCTTTAATTTTTGCGTCGCTAATTTTGGAGAATTTGTCTTTCAGATATAAAAATTCACTCCCATTCTGGCCATAGATTTTACATTTTTTTTTATGATGTCGAGTTTTATATGCAAGGGAGATCTTCAGAGTTCTTCAAAGAGATCTTCAGAGTTCACTAGAGGTGTACTTTTAACATTTTCCTGTCCTGGAGAAAGTGACTTACGCTTGGACCACTCTTTCCTTATATAGTGATTTTTTCTATCTCTACTATCCCATTCGCAAATAAAACAGCAATGTTTTGTGTAACCAAGCTGCAGTTCAAGCAAAAAAGCAATGACTAACTCCACAAATTTTCCAGAAGTAGTTACTGTATTCAATATTTTCTAGAAGGAATTTCATATTTTCGTAGGTTTCTTTCATATTAGAACCATGGGCTACAGGTATTGAAGGAAGTATGTTTCCGTTGTATAACAACACTGCTTTCAAAAAAGTTTGGTGAGTCAATGAATCATCGCCAGTGACTTGAATCATAATCAAAATTTAGCAGATTTATTAGTGTTTTAATGTCATTACAATAGACCAAATCATCTGCTTGAAAAAAATAAGGTTCAGTTCATCGTTGCGATGGTGAAAATAGAAAAATTTTGTACTAGGAGAAAGTAGATTCCAGCCGTTTAATTTAGATCCCAAAAACTCAGCTGGTTTTTTAGAAAAATGTAGCTCACGTACCAAATCATTTAGGTCACCTTGTGTCAATAAGTGTGGTTCTTTTGAAGTAATTGGTTTATAAGTTGTGTGGCACTCTGTCTCTAAGTTATGGCCTTGACTAGCAGCTGTTTCTTGAGTTTCTAATGAATTTGGAGGTGTTGGCACTGGCAATTTGGCACTATGTGGGATTGGTCTTTTTGCAAGAGACAGGTCTGGGTACTTTATGGTGTGTTTCCACCTAGTTGTAATACCCTTTATAGCAGTCAAACAAAAATAACATTCACTTGATGTTCTGTTGGTTCCGTCCAAATCATTGGCACAGCAAAGGACATATGTCTGGATCCCTTAGCCCAACCCAGCTGAACTCACACATGTTACACAGCAGATATGCGTGACTCAGAATTTATCTTGATGGCGCACAGGAAAGTAACCCAAATAATGTTTGCTTACTAATGGTGTGAAATTTCGACGCCGATAGGTAAACGATAATACTCCACACACCTAACAAAAACTATCCGGGTGATTTAAACACTTTCATGACATATTTATAACCTTAACGAATATCAATAAATTTAAATTTGTTGACTATGATAGCTATCGTAACTTCAGAAATGACGTTATTCAAACATAAACACGTATATGAGGTGAAATTGAATATGTAGAACAAAAAAAAAACCGAGGGTGCCTAAAAAAAATTACATTGTTTTTGTAATGAGAGTAGATAAGTACAAATATCATTACAAAATTGGTGTGACAAAACCAGTGTTTATCGGTGTTATTAATATCAGATATTTTTAAAAGTTTTTTTCAATTTTATGAAGCATATTATTTTATACGAATTAAAGACACAATAATTAAGTACTTATATCATGAATTATGTTTCGAAACAATATTTATCATACTGGATACTTTTTTAAAAATAAATTGCCACTAACGAACTAAAGATTTAAAAAAAAATTATAATACATTACTTTGTATTATTAAATATATTTTCTTTGTTTTATTTAATATAATATTATTATAATTCGTTTATAAGAAAACAATCGGTTTTTTATTTGACTAAAAGTATTTCCTGTAGATTTTGCCGGTGCTTATCTATTTAAAATCAAATAATTTAATTAAATAATAGCATCAATTTTTTAAATCAATAACTTCCTTTCATTTATTCACTGGAAAAAAAAACGGTTTAGAATAGAATTCCACTCTCATTTTGACAAGCATTATTATTGTATTACTTCTGTTTATTGGTGTAAATTCATTTGAGGTATTTGTGTTAAATTTGCATCGTTACTTTACGTCATATATTGATTTGTATATAAAAATGTTCATTTACTACATGAAATTGTTCCGTGAAATAATATCAATGTACTGACATCTTGTACTATAATTTGCTGTAAGCTTCAATTTTGGTATGTTACTATTATTCTTTTTTTACTCTATAATAATTACCAATTGACGTCCATGTAGTAATTATTACGATTATATTCAACGCTTCAGACCTTGGAGGCCCCTGGCTTTTGATATCTTTATATTATATTTATTGAATTGCCTATATTACGGTTACCCTTCTAGATATCGATGACGACCGACGTCGCTTAACATCAGTGATGGAGAACTGATTCTCGATGTGATGCGGTTCACTCTGAGGTCTTCCCTTTAGTAATACATAATTTTATTTTGAATTATTTTATTTATATTATTAGGTGTATCATAAAGTATTGTCGCTTTTACACGTGCACATGTTCGGTTGATATTGAACGTCTGATATCTAATACCACACTATAAGATATGCAAGTGAAGGAGACTTTTTCTTTTGTTTCACATAACAATATTATTTTAAAATAACCCCTATTCAAAATTTATGATGTGTGAGTTTTGAAAGGGTGGCAACAAATCAACTACAATTACAAAAATATAGATTGTCATAAATGGCAAAGTTTGCTTTCCAAATTCAGGCTGGGAGATTTTAACATGTCTATGCATCTCATTCAGTAAGATGGAAAAACTTAATTCAGTTAGGTCAACAATTCAAGATATGCAGTGATATTTTTTGTGCAGTGACTTTCTTCTATATGTCAGAAAAGATCACTGCGCAGTTTGTTCAATATGAAGCTACAGGAATCGCGCAGGGGATAATTTAAAAATAATGGTTTGTTGACTCTTTCGGCAATTTTTATTCAGGAATGTATAACATTTTAATTTTACACAAAGATTATTATCTATCTATTCACGCGCTAGACTTCGACCACGAATTTAGAAGTTGTTTGTCGATTCGTTTCAGACTTTATATTTCACAAAACCTCACAAGGATAAATAGTACGGTGTGTAAATCAATTGTTTGTTATGCAGCATCAAATTTAGTCCTATCTTTGTGTCATAAAGATGGATGTGACGAAATGGAGTCACAAGAATGCCGTTATTATTATTACATATATATATATATGTATATATATATATATATATATATATATATATATATATATATATATATATATATATATATATATATATATATATATATATATATATATATAGTGATTCATTCTGAATGCATGGGTTTGTCAAAGATGAAGGCAGGATTTTTTGTGTGCAAGATAGGATAGTGCTGATATTATGTATACACAATGAATATTTTAATCTGTGCTTAGAGGTGCTAATTTCCTTCTTTCTTAAAAATATTTTATTCAGTGCAGATTGGAGCTTATTGACATAGTTATCGATCAATTTCGTTTCCATATTTCCATTTGCTTTTATGGACGAACGTAAATATTTTAAGTTTTCTGTTGGTTTCAATCTAGTATATCTCCACTTGTATTTCTTCGTTGCTAGGTCATTATCATGACCTCAGTTTTTTCAGTGTTGATACTCATATCACTTTTCTGCAGGTGTTCGCTCGTCCCATGTTTCTCTGCAAGTCTTTTTCAGTGTTATTTTTCATCAGTATGTTATTGTTCCATCAGCATGTATCATTTCTGAGATATGTACTTGCGGCAATTTATGTACATGATTTACGTATTTTGTCCATTAGTAAACATTTATAGAAGTGAGTTCAGAACACCCTATTGTCTGATTCCAGTAGGAGTTACACATTCCTTAGAACAGGGGTCTCCAAACTTTCCAGCCTTAGGGCCATACTGATAACTCCAGTAAGTTCCAAGGACCAAAACCATTTTAATGTTCCTGCCATTTTCTATAATTTCTAAACTAGTCGCCGAGCACGCGCCCTAAACGAGCATACGCTTACAAAATTCGATAGTTGAGGGCCGGATTAATTACACCGGCGGGCCATAATTTGGAGACCTTTGCCTTAGAGTATACACTTTCTGTTCGCTTTTAGAGCCCTTGAGTGTGGGTCAAATTTTCTTCTAAGAAGCTCACGTTTTTCTAAGATTTGCATGCCAGAAACCTTTTCTAGATGCACAGTCAAAAATTTTGGTGAGATCAAGTAATACATATAGTTTACCATCATGAACAATATTTTTTTCTGTAATTTGTTAACATTGAATAATAATCTGATGTCATTGCAACAAAAGTCAATAATATTAGTTAATGTGTCTGTATTTTAAACGCCACAGAAAAATAATAGGGAAACATTCTAATTCTACATTCTTCTTGAGACACCCTTTATGTTATACGATCTAAAGTAAAACTCACATTTTATTTTGTACCTCCTGAAATCTGTTATTCCGAAAATAAAATAAATGTTCTGCAATAATAAACAAAGAAGTGCATTTAAAATATCATCCTCTCCTAGCGTTCCATGCTGTATAATTTTAGTATAATTGTGTTTATTTTCATTTATCTTCTTTGCTTTGGTCGTCTTTATATCGTCCAAGTGCAGACGTTCCAAACTGATACTAAATGTTTATAATTTTTTTAATTGATTAATTTTGCTATAATATTAGTTTCATTGAATTTACGTTTCTCAATTTGAAGTTGTATTAAGTTTTTTAGTCCTCCAATTTGATTATCGGTGTTTTTTGACTACCTTTAACATGTTTTTTTAAAAAAGGTAATTCACACTGAATATTCGAATTTCACCACCTTTCAAGCAACTATCAAATCCTAAATTGAAAATAACTTGGTGGTTTTAATATGATTAAATCATTGAGGCTATTTTCGACTTCCTCAGGAGATGTCTGGTGGCTAGCAACCAAGGATTGCAGGATCGAAAGAAATAAAAATCCAAAAGGACTAAGTCTGGAGAATACACCGGGTGCGAAAATCTTCTAGTTTTGCTTGATGATCTTTTCCAGAGTTTCGCTTCTTTGGATTATCGTCGAGGGTCCAATTTCGGTTACAGGTGAATACAGGAATATGCTGTCTTTGCAGGAAGTTCTTTTTCTTGAATCTGGACAGCAATTACACAACATCAAAGCATTTCTTTTCCCTGACTTCCAATTCTTCGTCATCCACTTCAAAATTCATCAGGTCTCTTATCTAAGATAGCAAGTATTCACGTCCTAACTGTTCTAGTATAATTGAGAATAGAATAGAAATTGAATAGACAGAAAGGGCTTATATTAAATAAATATATTCTAATATCGATAGTTTTCAATGTTTATATTAATAAAATTTTGTTTAGGAAATAAAAAAAATGTTTAAGAAATTGTCCATTTTGTCTAGATTTTGATAACATACCTTGTATATACCATATATGTTCACCGAATAATTTGTATCAAAAATAGCCATAGTTTTATTTTTATTGCGTGTGTTATACCATTAGTAAAACATTCGTGGCCAAGGTGAGACCTCAGGGGAAATTGAAATAAAATTTTTATTTCATTATCAAAAACACTCCTTGTCTATGATGCAATGTTTTATAAAGTTTACAAACAACCTTTCCATTAACACGATCTAATGCTTTATAACTATCTATTGTATTTTGTATCACTTTTAATTAATTTTGTCGAAAATTATAATTAAGAAGGGTCTGCTTTATAACAATCACAATGATCTATTTTTCGAATAATCTATTTTGATTTATACTAAAGGGTGTCTCAGAATTTTTTTCATTTTTGTTACTTAAAAAATAAAACATCAGAATTAATTCAAAATTACTGTTAAATTGCAGAGTAGTTTTTGAATTTTTATTTATGAAAAACAACCATGCGTATATGCGCATCATCCGCTTCTTCGCACATATTTATCCTGAAACTGAAATTTTCACTCGCTGGAGCGTCGCTCTTGGAATCGTGTGAATTTCGTCTGGTATTCTTTGTTTTAAAACATTTAAGTTGAGTAGTAATGGGTTGAAAACTCTACTTTTTAAGTAGCCCCATGGAAAAAAATCAGCATGTGTTAAATCTGGACTTCTCGGTGGCCAGCCATGTCCCCTCGGCGACTAATCACTCTTTCAGGGAATAAATCGTGAAGAGCTGCTAGAGAATAATTCGTGACATAAGAAGTTGCTCCACCTTGTTGGAAAAATGTGTTGCGGTTATAGCCAATCGAGTTTTGCATTTCTGGATCATCAAAAAAGTCATTTGGCAATAACGATCGGAATTAACAGTCTGAGCACGGCAACGGTTATCCTCAAAAGAATAGAGGCCAATAATTAATTCGCTTGATGCGGCAGTCCAAACGACAACCTTAGGCGAGTGTAATGGTTTCTGGTACGGTTGGATCGGCAATTTTGTTTATTCACGTGGCCTTTAATGTGGAAATTCTATTCATCAGAAAACCATATGTTACTAAAGCTCCTAAACGATTTTTCATTGTTCTGCAGAATTCGACTCATTTAGCTGGATCATCGGGCTTCATCTTTTGCACAATAACTTGATGTCTTGGTGTCATTTTACACACCGCTGATGTATCCAGCATTGCGTTTCCAGTCTCTTCAAACTTGCCCACCCAATGCTTGATTAAATTCACACTTGATTAAAATGTGCCCTGTGCATACGTTGAACAATAGTGAAGGAATCGTTTCTAAAAAACGCTCTCACGCAAAATGCGCGCTGTGGTCCCGTGAAACAATCCATTGATACTAAAATTAAAAAGCCCTTCAATCGTTTGTCACCACTCCCCTTCTTCCGCTGCTTGTGTTTGACGCTTAACAGTCAAAACAAAAAAGAAAAACATTCTGAGACACCCGTTATTATTCCCAAAGCTGATTATTTATTATCTGTAGTGCCCTCTATATTCCTCTATTCTGCCTAATAATCGGCATCGGCAAGTTGCATTGCAGTGATTGATTTGCGTCTATATATTTCTTAACTACTTCAAATAGTTTTAATTGGAATAACAAAATATATCACGATGTTTTTTTAATGTCAGTTCGCACAAGCATATTTTTTAATGTCTTTTCATTTCAATTGTTGCGGTGTTAAACCATTATTATTGTCATCTCATTTGTCTACATTATACAGGGTGGCACAAAAAAAACGCATACTTTTGAAATAAGTGTTACTGTTGATTTTGTATATAAAATAAGTTTATTGGCATCAAAACTATCTCTAATAAATGCAGTTTTGATTGGTATACATTAATTATTGAATTTCAGAAGATTATATCGGAAAGATGACATCCTTTTAGCAAAACACATCCGGAACGCCTCTTCAAAATACTGCATCGCACTTAACCACATTTTTCAGCTTGTCTACCATACTATACGAAAATTTCGAACGTCAGTTTTCGTTTTAAAATAACCTCAAAGAAAGAAATTGCAGACAGATAAATCTGATATACCGAACACTGTTATTACCGACCACTGTTATATAATATCAATCACACATTGAATTGTGACTTTCAACACCACAATATGTTGTGGGTGGCCAACATAGATCTTACTCTTCAAATAACCACATAAATATAAATCACATGCCGTTAAACTTGGTGATCTTGCTGGGAAAGGAATATGTCCATATTTGGAAATGACATGACTTGAATACAGTCAGGTTTTAGAATTCGATTGAATTATCTCCTGATGATGCCAGCATGGCTAGAGAGACTTGTGTGGATCAATTAAGTACAAGTGATTTAGTATTTAGTAGTAAATCTCTTTGAGTTTATTAGAAATTATTGAAATATTTAAACCCGGTTAATTGTTGTTTCAAAAACGTCTCGATAATATACGAATCTAGCGAGCTGATATAACAATATAACTTGTACAAAATAAAAACCGATGCGCGTCATTAACCACGTGATCAACATTTCGGCTGCGCTGTTGCCAGATTGTAATTAAATATCATAAGCTTACTTTAGCGAATCATGTTTACAATTTAAACTTTAATAACAATTAAAAAAATCAATTCTAAATTAAATGCAATTACTAAGTAACTAAAAAAAGTATAGTAAATGTTGAAAGTCTTGCATTTGTCGTCAATTTAATACCTCTAGGTAGATTCAGCACATTTCAAAATACTTCGTTTTCTTAATATTCGTCTTCATTTTTTAATATTTAAATGTTTATTAAAATTACCAATGACATTTATTGATATATAATATGCAAGTACAAAACAGAAAAAACAATGAAAGATCTACATGTTCTTATATTTCTGAATACTGTATACTAATACTGAAAAGTATTGGTTGGAATCAGTGCTATCATCTGCAATATTATTTATAAGTAACGGAAGAACTTCTTTTCAATCAAATCTAGGTAATTTCATGATTTAATTAAATGATTGACCGTATTCTTCCATATCTCAGGAGTAACAGTGTGAAGTGTCTCACCCCATGTGTTTATGCAGTCTTGAATATTACCATCTCTACCCGTGTGTTTATTATAGTAATTTTTTACAATTCCCCATATAAGTTCAATTGGGTTGAAAATGCAATGGTATAGGGGAATAGATAAAACTTTGTGCCGATATTGTTCTGCTAAGTTGTCTACTAAATATTTCCGTGCTGGTTTATTTCTGAAAAGTATCCACTTAGGAAATAAATCAAAATAATAAATTTGCTTGTGATACGTACTCTGCTACAATTCTTAATAGCTCAGTTATAAGCATTTCGATTGAAAATGCCATATTATTATTGTTTTGTCATATTAGTATTATGCCATATTAGTATTGTTCCGTGTTTGGTATCTTGGTTATTAACATACTATGATAAGGAGCATTATCCATAATAATTGAAGATGGCTCGCTTAAGTTTTTTAATAATTGGTTTTCAAACCATTTCAAGAAACTTTCCTGATTCATTTCACCATGGTTAATTCTGTAAGCTCATTTTTTGATCAAAATATGATATCTGCTTCCTCAATATCCATCTTCACTGATGAAATATGATCTATCTGAAATAAAAATTTTAATTTATGTAACTTACCTTTTACCATCAGCTTTGGTGGTTTTTACACTCCTCTTATTATTGCCTTGCAATGAATGACTTACTTAATTTTGGAAAACGAATTTCATCTAAGAAGACAAATTTGTACAAAGCTTTTTTTTTCCTTTATATAATCTGTCAAAAATTATATACGTTATAGTGCAACAATTTTTGTTTTGGATCATCTTTTTTCCATTTAAAACCTACTTCTTTCAATACGTTTCACAATGACATACAGCATCCATCAAACAGTTGTTTCTCTTTTAATTGCTCATGTAAAGAATTTAAAGTTACATGCTGTCCTGAAAATTAAACTGGAATATTTACGTATAAACTATATATGGGCTTAAAATAGTCTGCAATTCTTAGGTTACGAATAGTTACTGTGTTCATACATGATATAAATGGTGTCATGAATACAACCTGTACCAAAGCTGCAATATTGGTAACCCTTTTAATAGAACGATGCTTTCTAGGCGATTTTAAAACTTCATTATTTTTCACCTTTTATGAATGCGAAATGTGTCAATAAATCGTCCAAACGTGTCAATAAATATCAACACATAAAATGTGAAACCCGACAACGTCGTATATGCGCCAACCGAATAGAGCCGCTAAATTTGAAATTTATTGAATACATTCCATACGATTATTTTACTATTTAATTTATGTAGTGGTATTTCTGCTGTTTTCAATAGCGCCATCGATGACGTGCAACTGATTTTGTTTTGTATAGGCTAGAGTTACATTTTTATTGACATCCTTAAATAAGTATGAACCAATAATCCCAAAAGATGACATTGTATAAGACCACACTGTGTTTTTTCTTTTTTTGGGTTTTTCGCCACGATCTAAAACTCAAAAAATATCGAAAATATTTGTTCTTATGTAAATAAAGAATCACTGAGTAAAAAAACAAAACGGACACAAATTTCTCAGTGATTATTTTTCGAAGAAAAATTTTAAAAATATACAAAATTTTTATAAAATAAATACAAACTTTTGAACGTTAACGTTTCGGGAGTCTTCTCCTCCCGTTTCAAAAAAAAAAATCTAAAATATAAAGGTAAAGTGTTAGGGTTAGAGGCGCATCAGCAACTAGGATATTTAGCGACTGGACCTACAGCTTAACGTGGGTTCCGAACCACGGTCATCAGCTTCCGGCAAACCCAGGCCAGCACCCCCCTTGGGCTATAAACCCTTGGTTATGTGCCTACCCATAAGTCTATCAGGAAACCTACTGACTGGCGAGTGACCAACGTAGAACACTTCTCAGAAGGCATCCGGCCTTACCCAGTCTTTAAATGGCGTGACTGAGGGATAATTCATAGTCGGATTTTACACTCTTGCCTAGAAACAATCACAAACATTTAGGAAAGATAAACGGACAGAAGAAAGAATAATAACCATCCGAGCGCTGGAATCGAACCAGCTACCGCTCCAGCCCGGATTCGGCATAGCAGCGGCGGACCGCTGCTCTTACCGCCGCACCAACGCGACCGGCTCTAAAATATAATTTATATAAATTTTTATATAATATTGGAAGGAAGTAAATATATTTTTTGTATGTCAATGATACTTACATTGACAATAATTATAATCAATAATTATTATACAATTATATATAAAAATTATATTTTTGTTCGTTAGGCAAATTTATTACAGAAAAAGAATCACTGAGAAATTTGTCTCCGTTTTGTTTTTGTTTTTTACCCAGTGATTCTTTATTTACATAAGAACGGATATTTTTGATATTTTTTGAGTTTTAGATCGTGGCGAAAACCCAAAAAAAAAAAGACGAAAAAATATATAAATACGCCACAATCATTCAGACAATACTTAGACCACACTGTGGTCTCTGTGATGTGTAATAATTTGTAAATAATGTTTTCATTTTGTGAACTGGAGCCGCGAGTTGGAGAACCCCCCCCCCCCCCCCCCCCCCGGTATTTTGACCAATTTCTTCAAGAAGAATTGTAGAAATGTACCAAATAAAGTTATGATATTGTTAGTTTCTTATTAACATTTACCTAAAAAAGAGATACAAAAATTGATACAGATAAAAATGTCATATACTCGCATACCTTTCTTTGACCCAGAAGAATCTACAACGGAATGTAGCATAGTTGAGGAGAATTGACTCCTTATTAAAATACCATGAACATACTAGGGTGTTACAAAAATATTTGCGTTTTGGAGGTACTTAGTATTCTAGTACTCTATTCACTGGGGTACTTCTACAGATCTTTGGCATTATTCATACGCCTCGCACGGTTAAACTACCATGCCGGCTAACGGTACTTTGGGATGCTCCTAATTCTTCAGAGTTTCCTAGTTCTTGTTCTAGCATCTTCAGCCACAGCTGCTCTTAAAACGCCAGTATCGAGTAACTGGGTAACCTGATATTTTCATATCTTCAAGACTCATATCTCCTTCCTGGAACTTTTTGAACCCGGGGCTGACCGATGCGGGTTGATACGGCACCTTCCCTCTCTACTTCACCAATCTCACGAACGGCGTCAGTTGCTTTCAAGTTTTTTTGTAAACGTCTTAAAATTTTCTTAATTTTGCGACTTATTTCACTCATTTTAAGGTTTTTGTTTAAAACCGTCGATTGAATATTTCGCAATGGAATCACTTTAACTTACTGAAGAAGAAAGTTCATTTATCGAAGCAAAAGTGCTTTATTTATAAAAAAAAGGTAAAAACTCAAATAAACATTGTCCACTACAATTTTAGTAGAATCATGATTATTTTCCTCAATTTTCTTTGCTTTGGTCATCTTTATATCGCACAAGTGTATATATTTCATAGTAGAGCAAATGTCTGGTATCCATTTTTTTAAAGGATTTATTAATAATTTTAACACAATATTATTTTCAGTTTAGTTTACATTTTCGCAATTTGACGAGTGACGAGTAATTAATTATTTTCAATTTGTTTCTATTTTTATATTGATAATCACCAACTGTTTTACGTTCAGGATGTTGATATTCACCAACGTGGTTGTTTACAGAGATTAATTACCCAATTTCATTGCTGTTTATACAGATTTACTGAAGTTTTTTTTACCAAGAAAAAGTTTTGAAGTTTAAACATGAACTTTTTTTTATTATTGCGTTTAATAGAAAAACATTTCTAGGCAAGGTAATAAAATTTTATTTGGATATTTAAGTCACCATTTCGGTAGCAATATATTTTGTCATATTTACCAATAACATTTTTCAAATATAAACTCAATATATTTTTGTAGAGTATCATATTGAATGAATATGCCCTTAAAAAATGTATATGGGCAATACATCTTCATATTAAACCGCACAAAGAGAGCATATTTTTTATATCAAAAAATTGATAGACTCTTTTACATAATAATGGCGAATCAGATAAATTTCCATATATTGGATTTTGAGGTTTAAAGGGTTCGTTCCTGGCATAAAAAAATGAAATACTGATATTGTGTTAGAATTAGATTTGTTAACGTTTATTATGCAATCTTTATAATCGAGTTGTCCGGAAAGTTTGTTGGGATTTTTTAACAGAAAGAGAAACGTAAATATTTTTATAAATATTTATTTAGACTATTGTGCAGTTATCAGTATTATTTATAACTTGTTGTCAGTGTACTGGTAGGTTCTTAATGCCTGTTTGGCAAAAATTTTTATTGTTTTGTACACCAGTACAGATTGTTTTTCACCTCTTCTGTTTTAAAAAGTTTCCCATTTGCACAATTTTGGATGAAGCGGAATAGGTTATTACCTATTCCTAGACTATTGTCCGAAGGTGATATATCTCATGAGTAAGGTGAATGGGGCAAAATATCCCTGTCCTGAGAGGGGTCCTGATTAAAACGTGTGGTCGTGAATTGTCATGATGAAACACGATGCCTTTCCTTTTTGCCAATTCTGGCCTGTTTTAATCAAATGCTGTCTCCACCCGATCTAATTGTGAGTTGTAGAAGTCGGTGTTGATGGCTTAATTGAGTGAAAGAAGCTCAAGCAGTATGGGTCCCTTCTCTATAGTGGTTCAAAATGCAAAGCATCATTTTTTTCGGATGAAGGCGTAACATTACTGTAATAAGCTAAAATAAGAGCTTTTTTGGTAAATTTTTTTTGAATGGAAGAAAAGGTAATAAGATAATAATATTTAAGGAACTTATTAGACATATATTTAAGTATAATACAAAAAATTATTATCAAAATATATTCAATTCAAAATGGCGACACTGGAGCCATTCTCGCGAGATATGTCAAATTTAAGGCGTTGTGCGGGACGCAGTGCAACTAGTGCAAATTTGAGTTTGGAAAAAAAAACACTTAATCTGCGTATTTATAGCTAGTGAAATACGTAGGGAATTTTGAAATTATTGATTTTTGTGTGATTAGCGAGTATCTAAATAAAAAACGTTAAATTTTCGACAAAAAAATGCAATTATTTGTTAATAAATGATGTTTAAATTAACTGATCGAAAATTCCGGTATTTCAGTTCAAAATGTTATTGATATTAAGCCGCCACTGTTGTATGCATTATATAAGTAATACGGAGGTTGCTATTTATATATCCAGAATAATAGATAAAAACAAATATTTATCATTGAAAATGGTTTAATTGTTTTTCAAAATATTTTCCACGATAATCGATACACTTTTGCTTACGTTCGAACCACTTTCCATAACACTTCTTCCGGTCCGGTTGATCCGAAAATTGTTCACCCCGTAGTTTATTCTTCACGGGCGGGAACCCAAAGAAATCATTTGGTGCCAAAACAGGACTGTATGGTGGATGACCCATCAATTTGATGTTTTCAAATTCAACCGGTCAAATATTGAGTTATTTGGTTCGATGTGTGAGAGCTCGCATTATCATGGTGAAGAATGATCCTGCGTCGCTGGTTGTTTTTTCTTATTTCTTCAAAGACTTCTGGCAAACAAATGGTAATGACCATTCAGAATTGACCGTTCTACGATTATTTAGTGGCACTGTAGCCACATTCCTATTCATACAGTTGACTGATGTTTACTTTCGGACTCATACGCACAGATCCAAAATTCGTCACCTGTGTAGATGTTATTCACAGTTTTTGACGCACCACGATTGTATTTTTGAGCATTCCTTTGCACCAATCAACACGAGCCCTTTTTTGAGCGATTGTCAAATTATGCATGAATGAATTCACTAAACCAATGATATACAGTGGTTTTAGATCGTGCCTCATCACCAAAAGTCGAAGTGAGTTGATCAATGCACTGTTGTTGAGATAATCCACGTCGAAAGTCGTAGTAAATTATTGTACGAAAATTGCCACGAGTTAATTCCATTTTTTGAGTGAGATGAAATTTTCAAGTTCAAGTCACTGAACAATACAAATAAGGTCCGTTTGACAAAACACTTTGAGTACATTTAGAGCCAACAATGTCAAACTTTACGATGTATATGTCAGATGGCAAGACCATTGTTGCCAATTCCGAATACATAAATAGCAACCCTCGTATAATGTCAGGAATGATTTCAATGTCATAAGAATTGACCAGACTAGAGAATCACCCAACAAGAAATTGTCCATCAAATACACTGGTGCGAGAAAAACTTAACTTTGAGTTGATTACTCTTCAGTCGGTAGATTTCTCGGAAGACTAATCTTTGCAAATAAAATTTTATATTGAAACATTTTTTTAATTTTATATTGGAAACTTAATTCAAGAAATGTTGCCATAAAACATTAAATCTCGTTCGACAATATTGTTATGGAATATACGTCGAAACGCTGCAAAAAAATAATTTAGTATTTTGATCTCCTGGAATCAATGATTTTAAACACAAACCCATGGTCGATAGCTCGATAGGATATTTACCAAGATTAACATCTTTTCTGCTTTTCTGTTTTTATATCAAGAGTAAATAAACATTTACTAAAAGGATCTCGGCAACTTATATACCTTTCTAGAATAATCTAATACCGCCAAATAATACTGGGTGGCGCAAAACAAAAATCTTTTTTTCTTTTTTTAGTATTCACTTGAATGAACACATATTACGATTTTCCAGAAAAATGAAAGAAGCGTTATTTCAACTCAGCCACAATTTCTACGAATGTTTAACATTAGAGTTGTTCATGTTCATGTTCTTTCCAATCGCATAATGAGCAAATTGATAGCAACATTTTTGAAGACGAAATCTGTGGGTGGCGCTGAAAGACAAGGCAGACCTCGAATTATCTGAAATGTAAGGGAAAGTGTTTTGGAAACTCTGTTAGCATAAGTTCTGAAATTACAGTCCCCGCAGTGTATCTTAAAATAAGATCATACAAATACAGCTGGTACCAGAGTTTAACTATTATTTCCAACTGCTTTGAATTTGGTCGTCTTAAATAGATGCATATGAAAATTTTGTTAAGAACTTATACATGTCTGATCAGGCCCATTTTCAGCTAAATGGATTTTTTAAAACAGAATTTAAGTTACTGGTGCTCAGAAAATCGATAGTTGATTCATGAAAGGGCTCTATAATAAAAAATTACAGTGTGGTTTGTAGTTGCCACACAAATAATTGATTTCTGGTTCTCACCGCCCCTTACTTCATTCTTTGGGACTACTTTAAAGACTGAATGTATATTAATAAACCTCAAACACTAGACTAGCTCAAAGACAATATGCTGCGAGAACTAAAACGAATATGTCAAAAAAAAAACACTAGGGCGGTGGAAGATGAAAAGAGGATCAATTTGTAAACGCGAAAGTGGTCACCATTTAAAACAATATTTTCTAAAAGTAATTGATTAAAATCTCCAGAAAGTGTCTATAGTTTAATTTACAAGTTTGATAATTAATAGTCACATTAGTCTTCTTATATTTAAAATGGGACTGAGTAATAAAATCGCTGTGTAATATTAAATATTACATGTTATAATTTATTGATCCTTTCTACTTTAGTGTCATATTAGCAAACATATACTTGATCTGTCATTAAAGCAACTGATTAGAAAAATAGTTTTCATTTAACATATTTATTTTCAGATATATTTTAAGCTCTCTAGAAAACTAAACCGTTTTTTAACCGTCGTAAAAGATCATAAAGCAAACAGCGCGCTAGGTAATCGTTTTTCTTCTTCGATCAGCCGATAACCATTAAAAATCAAATGATGAGACTGCTCCGCCGTTCGAAATCGGCTGCTGCGGCCCATACGGATAAATCTGGAAACAAAACGCCCCCTAGTCACCAGCACGCCCATCACTATCATCACAATCACGTTGTGCATCCGCAACATGCGCACAAGAATGGGGGCGGTGGAGGCGGCATGGTTGTGAATATGGTCGAAGGGCTTCCATTCGTTGTTGGAGGTGGTAAAAGTAAAAAGGTATTTTATTTGTAATTGTATACATGTTATATTTATTTTTTATCTGAATCAATAGCGAAAACTGTCACGTGCCATAATATAAAGGATTATCCAATAAGAGTGTCAGAATTTTCAAATGAGGTCCGATGATAACTATAAGTGATAATCCGGCAATTTTTATTTTATCTTGAAGGACAAATAATAGTATCATGTTTTAAAAATTCCTCTCGTTTAGTGGAAGGCTTTACGGAGACCCAAAATATATTTTTTTCCGACGAAGCGCACTTCTGTTTGTGAACAAACATAACGGCAGGATTTGGGTCGATGAAAATCCTCAAGTGATTCAGGAGGTACCTCTTCATCCTCAGAAAGTCACTGATTAGTGCGATCTTGGACCGAAGCATTAATGGGACTTTTGCCAATTCCTTTTTATTTATTTTTTGTTGAAAACGGAATCACCTAGAAACTTCCTTATTTGAGGTCTAATTTAGGTGTTTCTTTTAGTTTTGCATCACTTAATTGAAGAAATATTTCTTTTACTTACTTAAAACCATTACCTTCTTCTACCTAGCAATATATGGCTTTGACAAAGTTTTTCATTAGTCCAAGCTTAATTTGGAGAGGCGGAAAACATCCAAAAACAAAACATTTTGGATTAAAAAGAGGACCATATTTTATGTTTGAAGTACTGCGTTCAAAAGAAGTTGTGAGGTGAATCTTTCTTACTGCAGTTTTCCTTTATTGCCCTACTGTTCCATAGACACAAAAAACGGCAATACTTTGTAAACCCACTTTGAAGTCCTAGCAATATACCTATCACTTTTAAATAATTTCAATGAGCCCATGCTATAAAGGAGAAGAAGATAGTTGAAAATGGGACATGCTGGGCCGTTTCTTTGAGAAGGTGTTTTGATAACTACCTAAAAGAAACGCAAAAAAAAAACCATTCTATTTAATGTTACAAAAATCATGTTGACCTATGTTATCCTTAACCGAAACATACCATTGAAATTATTTTTGTGAACGAGTAATCGAAAATTGGGTTTCCATTTCCTCAAACGATGTCGAGGCAGACATTGAACAATATTATTTTCAAAACATAATGCCATTATTTGTTCAAGATAAAATACAAATTAGCGAATTATCACTTATAGTAGTCATTATACCTGATTTTAAAGTTCTGAAACTCTTATTGGGCAACCCTTTATATGAACAGTGGCACATTTATTTGACGAACTTAAATATATACACTATTTCAATATATATTATGATGATTAATATATATTTTCGTAATATTTCTTTAAGGTTATTATTTTGTGTAATTAAATTTATGAATAACAATGTTATAAAATAGTCGAGTAAAAATGAAGATTACTATTTAATAGAAACATAATGAAATATTTTCTAATGATTTTTTCTTTTAAAATTAAGTTCCTACAAAAAAGTACATACTGAAGCAAAAATAGGTATCCTGTTTAACTATAATAATTTAGGTAGTCCATCTTGTTTAGTTTTATTTCCACTTGAACAGAGCGTCCCGTATTGATATTCCTAGAGTTCCAGAAAATGTTCTCTTACACGTTGAATATTTTAAGTTAATATTGATGTTCGTGGTCTGTCCTGTCTTCTAGGGTCATGCACAGACCCAGTTTCTAAAAGTTGGCTACCAATTTGCATATTGTTGCAAATTTGCGCTTGAAACGTAAAAAATTCAATTGTATGGTGATCGTAAAAAATCGATTGTATGGTGAGATATGCGACAAGTCTTGTTGAAAGAAAACTTATGCTTATATCCACATTTATTAGTTCAGACTAAATATATTGTATTAACATATTCCTATAGCAGTAACACGGTTTCCATCATTCTCTTAAAAAAAGACCCATTCGATCATTGTTCATCCCACAAACTGCACCAAACAGTGACAGAGAATTGTTATCGGTCCAAATCCTGAAGTTAGGTTTATTCACAAACCCATTAAGGTAGAAGTGCGCTTCGTCACAATTTTTTTCCCTAAAGTGGAGTGGAGTATCTTTTCGTGGTAAATTTACTCAATGTACTGAACACAGTAGTATATGAGTACATATTTATTTCAAACAGTGTTGTCGCTACTACGTTTCAATGTTCTGACACTCTTATAGGAAAACTCTAACGTATTTTAATTAAATAATGGCAATCAAAATATCTCTATATTTACAAAATAGACAAAATTATCTACTTCCAAGCTTTTGAAGGGTAGTATATATATATATATATATATATATATATATATATATATATATATATATATATATATATATATATATATATATTTAGTTTATTATCTCTTATCTATTTTATAATTTATTATATATTTTTTCTATTATTTTATTGTATATTTTATTTAACGTGCTGATATATGAAACATGTTGAATTTTATGGCAATAATTACAGTCTATTACTTCTTTAACTACTCACAAATTTAGTTACACAGGAAGCATGAAATTTGCCGTTTATATTACTTAAATAAAAAGTAATTAATTATATGATAAATGATTCATAATTAAATTCAAAATTACGTAAATATAATGTTATGACATAAGAATAAGCGAATATTTTAAGATTTTTTAAATATAGAATAATAAGTGACGTAATTTAAAAAAAAAGAAGAAATATGATCAGAACAATTTGATTTCGTAAACATTGTTAGCTTATGCGTTTACCAGAACGAATTAGTTTTTTCACTATATTGTTACTAAAAGAAGTCTTATTGGAATTGCTTAATATGTTGGTATAGTGCTACTTTGCATATTTTAAGACAGTAGTTAAATTTATCAAATTAAATAAAACACATTTTTACTTTATTATTTATCACTTATTTTATTTTTTAACTTTGCGACTTTAGTTTGTAAACAATGTTACATTATCAAACCGACTTTAAAACTAAGGTTATATATATATATATATATATATATATATATATATATATATATATATATATATATATATAGATATAGATATATAGATATATTTACATATACATATACATTTTTTATAGTTTTATTAGGGGTATCATTTTAATATCTTAAATAGTGAAAAATTTCGGAGATATATCTGAACATTTAATAAATGTCTGATCTTTATTATATTTGTAAATTTCCATTCGAAAAGGTTAGTTATTTGGGGCTGTATGTAAAATGTTTAAATTTTGTTATTTCTGGAAATATATATTTAATTTTGCGATGTAGTTTTCATATTTTCATACAGCTTTATAAACAACATTTGTTTTGAAGCACAATAAAGTTTTGAAGCACATAGTGCGCCCGATGTTATAAAAATTATATTTCTGTTGTTTAGCGTTCTCGTTTTGCGCCAGTCCGCGCCTCCTGATTTGGAAATCGATATACAAACTCGCATTGAAGATGCACCAGATGTTAGCCCACTTCCATTTTAAAAGGGAGTCAGCAGATCGAGCATTACGCCACCAATGTAATTACTTATATATATATATATATATATATATATATATATATATATATATATATATATATAAACGTTCACAACGGACTAGTTCTAATAACTAGTTAGTTTAATGATCATTTGAGTGTTTTTCCAACCTTGTTTCTCTATTGTTTTATGATTCGTGATTGTTCGACGATTGCAGAACACGTTAGATGAGCGAGATCGAATAAATTGCATTTTAATTCAATTCTCCGTATGATGTCACGGTGAAGTAATTAAAACCTACTTAACTTTTTTTTCTATTCCGCAATTAACAATTAGCATCTTTTATATGCTTTTGCAAAACTACTTATTACCGCATTAATTACAAGCGTAATTGTTTCTATTGCGTGCAATTCTGGTCATTCGTGCTTTAAAAATTTACCAAATAACGTAATATAAATGGATATTTTTATACAATTTGTTGCTTTTATTCGTATTTATATATATACAGCTACGGCCTAAACTATTGAGCACTCTAACTATTCTATTTCGTTTCTGTTTTGGGTCAGATTAAATGAAACTTGGGAAACAGAGTTATACCAATAAGCTAAAGAGTTATACCAATACAATTCTATACATATTCTATCTGCGATAAAGTCGATATTTCAAGATCTCGCCGGCCAATCCAGTGTTACAAGCATATGCAGTTTGGCGTTATCTTGCTGAATGATGCGATTTGGACGAGCTTTAACGGCCTAACGACGAACGGTATTTAAGTTCCTCTGATGGTTTTTGGAACATTTTTTGCAACATCATATTCAAAAACATGCAAAGCAAAAATGGTATGATTTTTTGTGTTCAAAATAAGCTATACATTGAGTATATTTTCAGTTTGATTCAAATATGTAGACTGGGTGTTTCCCACTGTTTTGTACCCCATAATACGAGGGTTGATGTATATTTATCTGGAATTGGCAACAATGGTATTGCTAGGCACCTTTTGACATATACATCGTAAAGTTTGACATTGTTGATTGTATCCGTACTCAGAACGATTTGTCATACGGACGCTATTTGTGTTGTTTAGAGACTTGAAAATTTCATCTCAGTCAAAAAATGGGACAATTTTCGTTCGATGATTTACTATAACTTTCGACGTGGATTATCTCAACAACAGTGCATTAATCAACTGACTTCGACTTTTGTCGATGAAGCACCATCTAAAACCACCTTATATCACTGCTTTAGTGAATTCAATAGTGACCATCATTCGCTCACGGGCGATTTTAAAGAAGGTCGTTCAAAATCGGCTGTTGTGCCAGAAAATATCGATACTGTACGCGAACTGATAAAGCAAGATCGTCATGTGACGTACTGTGCAATTGGGACATCCCCAAGCATACACAAGATTTTACATGAATATTTAGTCATGAAAAAGATTAGTGCTCGTTAAATTCCGCATAATTTGACAATCGCTCAAAAGCCATGTATAACATCTACACAGGTGACGAATCTTGGGTCTATGCGTATGAGCCCGAAAGTAAACAGCAGTCGATTGTATGGGTCTTTCAAAATGACCCAAAGCCAAGAAAAGTTGTTCGCGCAAGAAGCCCGTTTTTTTTTGATAAATGGGCATGTGGCTACAGTGCCACTAGAGAATCGTAGAACGGTCAATTTTGAATGGTACACAACCATTTATTTGCCAGAAGTCTTTGAAAAAATAGGATAAACCAGCGACGTAAGGTTATTCTTCAGCTTGGCAATGCAACATCGGACCGAAGAACTCAATATTTGATCGGTCAAAACATCGAATTGATGGATCTGGCGCCGTTCAATCCTGATTTGGCACCCAATGATTTCCTTTTGTTCCCGTTCGTGAAGAATAAACTACGTGGTCAACAATTTTCGACGCCAGAAAAAGCGGTTCCTGTGTTCAAAATGCGTGTTTTGTAGATACCTCAATACCTACAATCTTTTGTAGAACTTCCCGTACAAATTAATGTGTTATTAATATTCACTCTAAAACATAGCTGCTATTTTATTCTAAAAACATCTTTGTTGGGATATATGATTATATTGTGAATTAAAAATATATTAGTTATAGTTAAAAATAACGTAAAAAAGTAAATATATCTAAGATTCTAACTATGACATTTGATAAACTAATAACGATAAAACTAAATTTAATATGGCCTTAAACTATATAAGGGAGGTATAAGATCGAGCAAATTGTAATTCTTTATTATTCAATCAACTCCTTACTTACTGATTTGAAATTGTTTAAAGCGACATCTGTGAATCTCGCAAATAAAAAATCTAGTTGCGATATGTCCGTGCGATAATATTGTCAATGAACCTTCATCATATTGTCAAGAATTGTCACTATAGTTTAAGTGCTATTTTATTTGGGATTTCATTTTCTATTTGATTGTTGTAAAAGGTCTTTTGCAGATTGTTGGGCTGAAGGTTGTATCTCATTGTTACTGTCTATTCAGTCCTTTACGATTATGTTTTAAATAATGTGTACGTATTATTTTATGAAAGTAGTAGTGTTTGCATACCTCTTCATTTAAATATTAATCGACTTGGCGAGGTGATGTGCAACGTCAATAGGGGAGGGATAGTTCTTTGTCAGTGAATGAATATTTTCTATCCATTTTTTATTCAGTTTAAATCAGTTTCATCAATTGTTTATCGGTCATCACTCGTTTGATAAAAATGAACGCTTTCTAATCATTATTAAAAATGGGGTCGGTGTCTTATTACAAATGAACAGCTCATATAATATTTTGAAACTGTATTTAATGTTTATATATCTAATGATTAATGTACATTCACAAAAATATAACAATTACTAAACTGCTAATTAGACTTTCAATAATTTTATGTAACTGTTAAATCTACAAGTAAATGCGATGAATTATTAATTTTATAATTAGAAGTACATCATAATTTTCGAACGTTCTAAATTTACAAACAGATATCAATGTGTTTCATCTTGTTTTTGCTTATTTTTGAAATTTAAATCCAGAATGAATTGGACGAAAATTATTTCTTTTTGAAAATATTTTTTACCCCGCCAGATCTTTTTTTACACATTTTCTATTCAATATATTTGGAATAAAGGAGATGTCATACGTTTTCAAAACAAAACTTCCATGAAAATTGAAGCTGCCGTTGGTTTTAAAGATGCTTTACTATTGTTTGAATTTCAGGGTATAAAAACGAATGTTAATGTAGAGCAAATATTTAAAAAAGAATTATTATTATTGTGGCAAGTTAATATATACATATATACATATATATATATATATATATATATATATATATATATATATATATATATATATATATATATATATATATATATATATATATATATATGTATATATCCAATCCCCTACATTGGACATGTTTTGTCTCTTGGTAGTTAGACTCATCAGGGTACCGACATGTGTTCTGTCGTCAAGAATAGGGAGATCCTATCCACAATGAAACAACCCACACTTTCGCCGACTTCTCGTCGGATGACTCATATACAGTTTTTGATTTCTATGGACGGCGTCCAATGAGATAACAGAGTCGGAAGTTATGCACCCCAACCGCTGAGTTCCATAATCTTATGTGGAACACGCAGCAAGGGGGTTCGGTCCCGGTCAAACAACTAACAGAATGTTTATTTTGGCGGAGTTGCGGTTTGTGGTATTCATTCCAAACTGGTTGATTCCAAGACTTTCTCCAATCTCTTGAGTTGTTTTATGCCGATCACTTTCAATTAGAGCCAATATTTCGTTGCCGTCAGCCTAGGCCGATCAACCATCGACCAGTTGCAGAACATAAGAGTGAATTGGTTTCACGGAATTTTCTGAACCATTTATGGCACTTAGAATTGTCAACGGCACCCTCACCTTACACAACACAAGATAACACAATTTTAAAAAGCATTCCGAATGCAAGCTGTTCAAGCTATTCAAGAATGTTTTTGGATAACAAGAATATATAACAAAATTGTTTTTCCAAATAATCACTGAAATTCCTTCTGTCAAACATCAAAACTTTACACTTAAGTTGATAACACTTCGGTTTCCAATATCCTCCAATAAGAGGACGAACTTTTGCATCAACCTGTTATAAAATTCTATGGTGTTATTACCAGGAACATGCATTATGTACTTACTGGTGACTATTATGTTCTTTCCAGTCAACGTCTTGTAGACACTTCGCATATAGTCTCTTCATTTAAGCTGGGTCAACCACTTAGATGGTGCTATGTTTCCTGACTTTCCAAGAAACACGTTGCCACCGGACAGAGCCTCTAAACGGCCATGAAACAGATGCGACTAAATACTAAATTATGCTTCTTCAAATTAGATATGTCTTGTAGCAAAGTATCCTTAGAGTGTTGTAAACATATTTAAATTTCGTTTGAAGTTACTAGCAGCTGGGACAATCACTTAAGAGTTTGATCAATGCTATCTTATACATGTTTTATTGGTGATAAATACGGAGATCTCGTCGGCTAATCGATTGTCTATCGAGTCGACTGGCTATCAAGTGACCGCAAGAAAAATATTACCAACTTATCGGATATTTTCAAGCAAAAAGCCTAAGATACCGTTCATTGCGTCCTTAGATACTTCTGAAACGACCAGAACTCAAAAACTTTAAATGCAACTATTTCACGAAAATATAAGCCAGCTTTATCCATGACAGTAGCTGGCCCCTTTTCAAATTTGGATAATTGCATAAAATGACGCGGTGTACGAAGTCGTGGCAGTTTAGCCTTTTTGACAGAACCGGAAGAATGCTGTTTAGCTTGGTAGCATACGAAAAATACTTCAAAAAATGATAAAGACAAAAAGTTTACATACACAACAAAGGTATTAAATGAGCGAATTGTTAGTTACGTATATTGGGTTTTACATTTTTCTAGGTTTCCTAGAATAGATATTAAAATATTAAATATATTTCTTATATGCAAATTTTAATTATATAAAATAAAATATATTTTTAAAATTTAAGTCAAATCATTCGCTAGTCAATGCCAATTTGATAACTTCTTCTGCAAATTCCCCATTTTAATTACAACCGACCGTGTTTCTTAACGTTTGATTTAATATTGATAATACGACTTCCTATTTACTTTTCCATTTTCTTCAATCGCCGTCGTATTAATTTTTAATTTTCTCCCACTGCACCGCAGTCGTTTAGCTCAGATTTTCGCCCCCTGTTACCCTTCATCCGGTAATGAAAAACAGCGTGGAAACTTCGTTATCGCCGTCGGATATAGTTCGAAATGGTCGAAGGACTTTCGATTATGTGGATGTTGACGACGGGACAAAGCGGCTAATTGCTTCCACTTTATCTCCAGTCATTTAATTGACTTTTTTCTGATTAGTCTTCTGTTTTTTTTTCCTGTCGGAAGAAGGAAATTAAGATTCTTTATTAGGAAAGCAATAATTAATTCAAAGGTTTCTCTAATGGTTTAGATCAGTCTATTTTTTACTATCTTGATCTGGGTCTTTAATTGTCAGTGTTTTTTATAAATCGAATACATTTTTGAAAAGTTATTCAAATTAAGCGTCACTTTTAGAAAATAAGAATTTATATTTTGGAATGTTTATCCTTTTCATATTTTCATACTGTACAGGGTGTAAGGGAAATAATTGTCTTAAATTTATCCAAAATGCAACTATTTCTTCGGAAAACATGTCAGAACTTCTTTTTATTTTCTTAACAAATGGCAATGTCGTATCGTCGGTTTATATCGATGAAACGGAATTCAGTTTTTTGTTTCATTGTCCTTTGGCGGTATTATTTGAAAATAAAATGTAATATTTTTACGGCGATTCATTCCATACGTTCCAGCACAAATTTGGCTTGTTTTCTTGCCAAAAAAGGAAAAACTTACACATTATTGTTTTTCTATGTCAAAGTTGAAGTTACTAGTACTAATTTTGTACACCATAATACGTTTTAAACGATTCACGTCACATTAAGAAGCACTTGATTAATTGTTTTATTAAATTGAATATTCAAAATGTCCACCTTTTGAGTTTGTGCAAGCTTGGCACCGTTTTAACTAGTTTTTCCGTTTGAAAAATTCCCTTCATATTTCTAATCTTGTCGGTAGCAGCAAAAATACGGTTTGCTTTATACGAGATTATCCGTAAATAAGAAGCACATCATGATATTCGCGTACAGAATATATTTTGTGTCTTAAATAGAACTTGAATACACACACTGATACACTGAAATCATTTTTTGTCACCATTTTGAAGTAACAACACTTTGTCGTGGGCATCATCTCAATTAGTCAATGCGACGTTGCCATGTCGACTTGGAGATTATTAGAAACATTTTTAAACAGCCCTCGTATAAAATACATTTGTACATTTACACGAACTTTCTATTTTTTATCTATTCATCTATGAAATGATTTATAACATTTTTATATACACATTACTCATAATAAGACATCCGTTTTTTTTTAATTACCTGTGTGAATGTGACATTGTTTTAATATTGATTATTGTGGCCTGACCTGCATGGTATAGAGTAAAGCAAAGTAATCTTTTTAATTCAATTTTGCAGGTTTAACTGAACAAAAATGTATCATGGAATTTATTTTTACTCGCTAACTTTAAACGTTAAAATGGTAAATTTTATTTTTGTTTTCAATTGCCAAGCTATTGAACTGGATGGTGTAATTTAATTGTTTAAGCTTTTGCAGTACAGTTATTTATCAACTGATAAATGAGTCACTAAAGTCCAAAGTATATTTTAGTTTAAAACATTTGTTAAACAAATGTATAGAGAATAAGCCACGTATTATTAGTTAAACTTTTGTTAAACCTTTTTAAACTAGTATAATAGAGATTAAAATTATTGATTTTTTGCATTACTTTATTTGTGCGTGCGATTTTTTTATAGTTGGACAAACATCTGAATTTTATGATATGTCAACTCTGTTCAATCTGTTCAACTTTCCGTTCCATTTGCCTTTCAACTTGCGTTATTACATGCGTTAGCGCATGCATCCTAGCGTTTACGTCAATTTCACTCAACATTTCTGCCGGGTTCAGTAAAGGCTGTTTTTTTAAAACCTTTTATTCTGTAAGTACCTGCTGTTAACTCAGTGTAATTAAGTGTAATTTCAGTGTAATGAATACATCTGACATAGTCATGTTAGACGGAATGAGTGCTGCTGTGCTGCTGTTGATGATAAGAGCACGTAAAATAAGGGGAAAATGCAGAAAATATGTCTGGACAAAGGAATATTTAGAATAATTACAAGACAAGTAACTACAGGAAAATATATACTAAAAAATATTTCTTACACACTCAATTTACAATTGTATTACTTTTTATTTTATTTAATCTAAAAGTCTGTTGTACGGTTGTAAGACCGACAGTTTACATTTCAGCATGATGATATTTCATGAATTTTTACCCTTCATGAGTTCCTGTCCAGTGCTAATTTTCTAGCCGTATTTTAATGAATTCCTCGTTTTTCTGCCGCTTATCGCACTTATTCTTTCCATCTCAATCTTGGACATCCAACTTTATTTTTCCCTGTGTTTTCGCTTCATAGATTTGTTTTGCTTATCTCTCTTCACTCATTATGTGGATGTGTTCTAGCCAGCTCAGTTGTCTTTCTTCTATAGCTCTTTCTATTGGGTTCGTTTCGATAAACATATCATTCAATTTCATCATTAGAATTGTAAAGTTCTTGTAAAAGTATTGTAATATAATTAGTTTTTCTAAATGTCTATTTTCTATATTTGTTTAGATCCTCGATACTACGTAAAAGAAAATTATGCATTTTTAAATTATACATTTAAAGAATAATTAATTTAAAAATTAAAAAAAAACACAGTTATTCCAAAGTTTCAAGTTTTCACTTCTGTCGGCAGTTCCCGTGACTGCCTACCTTTTTTTTGTTCTTAAATATATAATTTAATATATTTATTTAATTCAATAAAATTAAACTACTATGCTTTAAATTAAATTTGTAAATTATTGCAAAAACTTGCAGATTATATGAAGTTGAAAGCGATTGTGCAATACACCCACCATTGGTGGGGGTCGGTGCGCTACCTTTGCGTCTCGTCGGGCGTCATGATTTTTCCTTGCGTCCTTGCATACCTCTCGTTCAACACCGCATACGTCCATCCTTTCAACAGATACATGCATCTTGACGACCAAAAGTTGAACAAGTGTAGACCTATCTTTACAGATTTAGAATCAATATTCAAATCAAAATTTTACGGGATCTGCTCAGTATTCGATACAATACGACGTCAGTATCACAAACAAAACTTGTATTTACTAATGGAATTATACTATTATTTTTGATATCAACCTTTTTATCATTTTTTCCTAATGAATGAAAATGTTCATATGAACCTCGTCCGAAAAGTTCTCGGCCTAACTTGTAACTAATATATGTATTGTATGATTCGTTAGATGGCGTGATAAGAAGTTTCAGACGTATGCTTTTAGTGGCTTATTTGTAACGAGTAAACCAAACAAGTTGTGACATTTTCTGAAAATTGGATAAAATTGAAATTCCCGCTGTTGAAAAAGTTTTCCTTTCAATGGGTTTTCCTTTCAATGGCGTTTGTTAACAGTCGACCAAAAATGCATTCGAATGTACATGTCTTAAAGAGTATTTAGACTTATTTTTTCTTCGACGTTTTAATAAGTATATAACAATAAATGAAATCCTGATTTACCACTATACCCCAGAGTGAAAGTGCGCCAAAGAAAGCGAAATCCGTTCCATTAACAGGAAAAGTAATGGCTACGGTTTTTTGGAATTATTGTGATGTGGTGCTCAGACTACCTAGCAAGAAGCAAGAGCATCATCGAGGAATGTTACGCTTCACTATTGGTTCAATTGAAGAGTACTAGACGTCCATATTGTTACTGCAACATTCATGATCTAAGTGCTTACATATTCACCGGATTTGACTCTCAGCTATTACATTCTCTTTCCAAACCTGAAGATGAATAAAGATTCGCTGGATGAAGGTTCACTTCAAATGATGAGATCAATGTTAATATAACCGCTTATTTTGGCGAGTTGAATAAATCGCATTATACTGAGGGAATTAAAAAGTTGAATTGTTATTAGTCAAAATATATTGAATCACAAATGACGACGATGAAGAATTTTAAACGTTCGCATAAGACTAACCAATAACATTTTTTTGAAAATTTCATTCACATTCACGATCTCTCTCCATCTTCCTCCCTTTCAATTTCGATAAATCACATTACTTTTATAAAAGCATCTTTTTAAAAGATACCTTGTCATCAGAAAAGATCTTCTTTATTAAGGACAGAAAAAAGTTGTCATATTTCTGTCTCCCGCATTATTAATATTTTATCCTACCATTTAGGAATCTATTAAAGATGTAGAAAAAGAAATCTTATGAATTTTATAGTACCATATTTAGACTTGGCCTTTTCGTCAACCCCTCACGAAAAATCATCGATTTCGTTCTGGATAAAAAAGGTTTTTTTTTCCTGCTGAAGAGGTGTGTAGACTTTCTATCTAAACTTTTAATAGGTTATCAGACGAAGGGCGTTTCCATTTCCATTTTAATACGATCATCGATTCGTTCGGGAAAATTCAGGGACAAACACGAGTCAGAAAATTGACACATCAAATGCCGGAAAGAGGGTGACGCGACAGACTTTGGCGGGTCTGATTTCGCTGTGTTCACGTTGGAAGCAGACAAAATTTAAGGAAAATGTTTTATTTATAGAAAATATACTGTTTATCATTTGATTACACGGTCGGTACTGAACATTCAATAAATATATTATCAAAATTATGTGCGTTATCTACATTCGAACAATTTTCAATTTGAATTTCCCACCATATTGTGCACCTCTTATTCTCGTAAGCTAAAAGTATGTCGTAAAAGAGCATAACCGCATAATAGCTGAACTGTTAAGATTGAATGCGGAATATAATCGAAAAGCGCCGATAATTGAAAGCCCTCGCACTGGATGTTCGACGACTGAAATAATTATGTTTTTTTGGGTACACGAGATGGACTGATGGCATTATTACGGAATATACGGCTTCGAAGAAGTACTTAGAAAGAAATATTCAAATGATCCGACCTCAAGAACTCCAACAGTTCCCGAAAATTTCTATTTATAGCTTACTTTTGTGTTCGGTAATAGTCCAATCCGTTGGATTATTACGTATGAAGCGTTATTAAAAGGGTCACTAACAGATTGAGACATCTCAAAGTGATATATCTGCAGGCCGCCATTGAAGCAGCATTTGCAAATTGGGAGAAAAAGGCGTTACAGAAAATGTGCGAGCGCTTCAAGAAGAAGAACAGTGATTTGGATTGAATACAATAAAATACCGACAATTCGGTATTAAATAAATATATCCTGGAGGTTTCCTCACAAAAACAAGGAAGACGATTTTTTTAAATTTTGAACCAATAAAATTTTGTTTGAAAAATTATTTATTTTGTCCGGGTTTTACCCACACACCCGGTATATTTGTAATTAAAGGAACACAAACTCACATCGACAACCCTCTTTGAACCATTTTGCATGGACATTTGGGAATGCGTAAATTGCTATCAAAATGCGTACCGGATTTGCTCACAGCGGACGAAAAACAACAACTCATTGATGATTCTGAGTAATGTTTGAAGCTGTTTAAGCGAAATAAAAAGGGTTTTTTTTTCATGCGGTGTGTCATTGGATGAAACATGGATCCATCACTACACTAATCAAATCGGCAGTCAGCTGAGACATCAGCATCAGCATTTGGGATGCGCATGGGATATTGTTCATCGATTATCTCGATAAAAATAAAACCATCAATAGCAAATATTACATAGCGTTATTGGTGCGCTTGAAGGATGAGATCGCAAAAAGAGGCTCCAAATGAACCAAAAAAAGTACTGTTTCGCCAAGACAATGCACCGTGTCACAATTCGTTGGCAACGATGACTAAATTGCATGAATTGCACTTCGAATTGCTTCATCATCCACTGTATTCTCCATATCTGGCCCCCCAGCAACTATTTCCTGTTCTCAGACCTCAAAAAAATGTTCACTGAAAAGAAATGTCGCTCAAATGAAGAAGTAATTGTCGAAACTAAAGGATATTTTGAAGGCAGAGAATTCATTCTCTAAAAGAGGTGTAGAAATATTAAAAAGCATTGGAATTATTGTGTTACTCTTCAAGGATAATATATTGATGAATAAAGTCGAAATTTGTCGAAAACAGTGTTTTTTTATTTGTAAAACCGGGGGCTTATTGACCAATGTGTTATATCCCTATTAGCCCGGTATTAATTTGAATTAAGCCGGCCCATTGGCGCAGTGCCTAAGCTTGTAGTACCGGGATTAAGGTGGGGTTGGTTCGATTTCAGCTCAAGGCGTACATTTTTATACTGTTTATAAAATTTTGTTTAAATGATTATGTATGTTTCCAACCAAAAGTGTAAAATCTGACAGAGAATCACTCCTTAGTCACTCCAATCCGTAGGATTTCGAAAAACTAATAGTTATAGTCCAGTTCAAGATATTTCGTTGCCTTTCGGCAAAATGTTATTTGCCCCAATAAATTTCAATAAAAATATTCTTAATTTCTTTAAAGGCGGCAGAGTAGGAGTGGTTAATTCTGAATAATTTTGAGTGTTAAAGGTTAAAGTGTTAGGGTTAGAGGCGCATCAGCAACTAGGCTATTTAGCGACTGGACCTACAGCTTAACGTGGGTTCCGAACCACGGTCATCAGCTTCCGACAAACCCAGGCCAGCACCCCCCTCGGGCTATAAACCCTTAGTTATGTGCCTACCCATAAGTCTATCAGGAAACCTACCGATTGGCGAGTGACCAACGTAAAACACTTCTCAGAAGGCATCCGGCCTTACCCAGCCTTTAACTGGCGTGACTGAGGGGTAATTCATAGTCGGATTTTACACTCTTGTCTAGAAACAATCACAAATATTTAGAAAGCAAACAGACAGAAGAAAGAAAGAAAAACAACCATCCGAGCGCTGGAATCGAACCAACTACCGCTCCAGTGCGGTTTCGACACAGCAGCGGCAGGCCGCTGCTCTTACCGTCCGCACCAACGCGACCGGCTTGTTAAATTATTATTATTATTATATATGACTAAAACATTTGTTTACTGGTTTGTGTATTTTGAATTTATTAGTACAATAAAAATAAATAAATAAATAAATTTATTAGTACAATAAAAATTATAACTTTTTTAAATTTAATTATACATTTAATTCACTGTCACTTTGATCTACATTAATAATAAGTGGTTCTATATTATTAGTAAATGATACATAGGAATCTTCTATTTTGATAACATGGTTAATCGAATTTATCCAACTTTCTTTGGGAATACTATCTACAAACTTTCTAATTAATGTTGCAGCACTTGCACTTAGAGTCGGTTAAATGTTTTCTGCTCTAACATTGGATTTTACCTGATGCCACATATGCTCAATTGGATTAAAAATACAGTAATACGGGGGAAGGCGTAAAACCGTATGTCCTATGTCGGTAGCAAGGGTATCACATCCATATTCCTTTTTAATATTAAATGTCTTTAATATTTCTAGATCACATTTTTTATATGTATTTTTGAAGTATATATCGTTTTTTAACATATAGTTCTGAATTTCCAATTTAGTGTTATTTGCATTAGGAACTTTATTTTTTTGGCGGTTATGATAACTAGCATTGTCCATTACAATTACGCTTTCCTTAGGCACATTGGGAAAAAGGCTATTTTTAAACCAATCATCAAAAAGTTCTCCTGTGGTATCGTCATGGTAGTCCAAAGATGAATGTTTAATATTTTTGTAGGACAGCCGTAAACAATTTAGAACCCATCCATCCTCGGAAGCAGCATGTAAAATTATAATTTTTTTCCCTTGCTTGCAGGGGCTTTGGTTTGGCATTTTCTTGATGTATCTACCTATCCTTTTGCTGACGTCTCATGTGTATCGAACCATGTTTCATCAAGGTAGATAATGGGACGATTTTCTAATCTGTATTTTTTTATAGAGTTTAAATAGTCAAACCGCCATCGTCGCAATCGTTGTGATTCCATTAATATTGTCCTTTTTTAATGGTCCGATATGCAAAACCTATTAGAGATAATATCGGATCGGAGGCAACGAATGTTGGTTTCATCTTTCCTTAGTCGCTGTTGCAATGAATGCGATGCAGGCACAGTTTGCTCTTCATTCATAGCATAAATTTTGCTTTGAAGTCTTTGTCGCTTTCGCAACACAATTGCTTTTACCAGAATCACTACGAACTTTTTTGGCTTAATTGGCTTGTTTACAATATCTGTTACTGTAGACAATGGCGTTTTCGTTAATGAAGACGTTTCTGCTGCGGCTGCATTTACATTAAGCCCCCTATTCAATAAAGGAACATACACATTTTTAACAATTTACTTAGCATCGGACGATAAATGTTTTCTATAAAATTAGCACTACCAGAGGCACAGTGATCATTATCTTGCCAAGAACGCCACATTTTTAACACATTTGGAATAATAAAAATACGATCGAAATTATAGAACTGCCCTATTTAAGAAAAGAATGCGAACTAAACTAAAATATTTAAAAACTACTAAACAAGATATAAAATTAATTTTACCTTTACGCTGTTTACGTGTTTTTGCAACTTTGCCGGGTTTAGTTTCTACAGGGGCTGTTAGTGTAGCCATTCGGTCAACGATATATCTTGAACCGCACTAGTGCCAACCAAAGGCACTGGTAATTGCTGACCAGGGTTAGTCGATAGCTAATGACCGTAGTTCATAGCTCACGTTAAGATGTAGGTCCTGTCGCTAAATACCCTTTTTTGCCGATGCGCCTCTAAACTATCTAACTGGTTTAAAATAAAGTTAATCCGTAAACGATGTTTTTAAGGAGATAAGTGCCTTTTGTTATAGGATTGTTAAAATAATCAGTAATGAACCAAAAAAAGCAGTACACATTTAAATATTTTTAAAATATTTCTTATTTTTCTTATTTATTTTATTTTCTACATTTTAATTTTCTAAATTTACTCTTCACGTAATCCACTGTTACAAATGCGCTCATCAACCAGGTTGCAGCTAGGTAAATCTGTGGTAGTCTGGCAACCATTTAAGAGAATTTACCAGACCAATATACAGATGACTTCTTTAGCTAACCCCTTTTGCAACATATTACCAGTATAAACCTCCATTTTTAAAATACAAAGACTTGAAATGCTTCTTATCAGTAGTTATCAATATTCACTGTTGTTTTGTGAATTTACATCACTCACCTGCTTTAGTATAGCGATTAAAATGGCTTACAAAACTGCTGAAACAATTGACTTTTTAAGTTTGAATATCAAAAATAAATCTGGTGCAAAAGAATAATTTGACCAACAATCCTAGGCTAATTGAAACGTTTGCGGTGCGACACCTAGCAGCGTGATAAAAAAGAGAGCAATAAAAGAACTAGATATATATAACAACAACAACATTTTGAAGTTTCACCCTTCATATGGACATGTGTGAAATTTCAAGTCGATCTGTCAATTCATTCGTACAAAAACGGCAGCTTAAAGTAAACGTATCAGTGTTATTTTTTAAAATGGAAAATATTGAAAATCGTGCAGTGATTAAATTCTTTATAAAAAAAAGGCTTGGTTTCTATGGAAATTCATAGTGAAATGGTAAATGTATTAGGGGAGTCTATGATGATGATCCTCGTCCAATAAATACAACTACTGAATAAATAATTAATTCTATACATGGATATGAATGGTTATGAATGACAGACAATTGACTTTGAGTGATCATCATTTGAGTGGTCATGGACATCTTAACTGAATGAGTGTTTTATATTTTGAAAAAGAAATTGGGGTTGAGAAAGCGATGTGCAAAATGGTTGTCGTATTTGTTAAATTATGATCAAAAACGACTTCGAGTAAAACTTTCTAACCAACATTTGGATCTTTTTCGAAAGAATAAAATATATTTTAACTAGTATATTCATTTGTTTCTTCTTATTGCTTACAGGCGCTTTTGCAGTAACCTAAGTAGTTCCATAAAAAAGTAATATTTATCCTTGAAAACTATTTTCAAATCTACCTTGTACTTCAAATTTTAAACCGAAAATATTCACTTAACAACAACCAAAATCTGATTATTAAATCAACAATGCAGCGTGAATAATGTTGAGGTAAAGGTTTTTTTTCTTTTATCACGCTCCAATGCCGATGTAGGTCAATGTTTTATTGACTGAGACATCAGTGAAGCCGATCAGTTTTCTCCGTTGTTATCAAGTATCTCAGTAGAACAATAGCTTATCCACTTCATCGTAATGCTCACATTACAAAATCATAAAAAATATTTCACAGATTTCGCTACACTGCGCGTTAGCGTATTGAAAAGGGTTTTATCATGTCTCGTGAGATTGGTTGCACACACATAATACGATTATAAAGTGGAATATGTATTCTTAAATGAAAAATAAAACTCGTTATTTTGATACGAGATTTATTCATAAAAAATTCTTTTTATTGTTACATCAGTGGTTTTTGGTGAATTTTGATATTGGATTTCTTATATAGAAATATAATTTTTCTCCAGTGCGCATAGAAATGCGCATAAAAATATTTATAATATTTATTTATGTATAAGCATGATTTTACTAATTTGTGTAATGAGATTCCTTTTATACGAGGGTAAGCTGAAGATGTGATGATATCATCATCTAGAACCATTTGAAATAGCGAACATCCAGAGCCTGTTTGCCTTGATAAAACAAATAACTCAAGTTCTTCAAAATAAGCAGCCACAGTAAGATTAAAATTGTCTGTCAATAAGTATTATTCACCTCTGCCGATTTAAAAGATTTCCCATTTGAACAATTTTGGAGGGAAAGGTAGTCCGAGGGTGCGATGTCCGGTGGGTAATATGGATGGGGCAAAACGTGTGGTCATACGTTGTCATGTTGAAACACGGCACCTTTCCTATGTGCTAACTCTGAAAGAATAACAAGTTTTTAACTGAACTGAACTCTCTCGACACGCGCTTCGTTAATTTAGCTGGTATCGTCAGGAGATAATTAAAACTAAAACTTAACCTATTTTGCTTACAATTTATACCTAAACCTATAGTCTAAGATACGGCAGCTGATTCCTGCAGGTATCTGTTTTAATGAAACTTAATTCAAATGAATGATTAATGACGACACTGTAATACATTGCTGCTGGGTAGCCTATCAAAAATTAGCCGCGATTACCTTTAAAAATATTGTAATTCATTTATTTTCTTGAATTCTAACTATACTTTTCTTAAGTGAATTAAATGTTATTTAAAGGAAAAAAGTGATGTGAAGACTAAAAAAATGGTTGCCAGCTCTGTCAGCCGCAACCTGCAGGTATCCAGCTGTAAACAGGTATCTTATTATTAATTACTTACTCCCATCGTGTTTTTCAAGAAAATTGTATACTAAAGTGAGTTTAATTTTTGCTTTACACGATAATACATGTTTGCCTGTAAAAAAATGGCCGCAAGTGTTGTAAACAAGGATACAATATGGTATAATTAAAGTAATATTGATTTTTAATTTTTTATGTGTGAAGCAATGATTTCCCGTACATGGAAAAAAGCATGTTTTGTTGAAAAAATTGACTATTGATGTTCAGTGATTATCGAAATCCTTTTATCTGTTCTTTCAATGCTAACGGACAGATTTTTTTTATTATTGTTTTAAAAACTACTCAATTTTTTCTATATAAAATGTTATCAAAACTTATCGTATCTCAGCTGCAACGATTAAAATAAACAATTTATATTTATTGGTCAATCAGGGCAATGAAATATGTATTTCATAATAATGATATTAAAAAATGATTACGATTTTAGTAACTTTTTTTATTGAAAAAATATAAATCATGTTTTGTTTTTACAAACAATGAATTTGCTTTAACATACATAAACATACTATACGTATAACAGTCACATCTGCCATACTGTCTTTGTTTACAACGCAAAGAAAAGCGCATTCTTTCTTTCTCGCTCACACTCATCCAGAGCGAGAGTAATTAATTACTTGCGGCCATTTTTTTACAAGTAATCATCTATTATCGTGTACTGCGAAAATTAAACTTCAACGTGGTATAAAATTTTCATGAAAAACACGATGAGCGTAAATAATTAACAATAATATACCTGCTTTTACCTGGCAACCTAATGGTTGCGGCTGACATAGCTGGCAACCATGTTTTTTTACAGTGCTTACATAATTTTCTTTCAAGTAACGTTTAATTCGCTTAAAAAAATATAGTTGGAATTTATTAAAATAAATTAATTACAATATATTTAGTTAAAGGTAATCGGGGCAATGTATTACATTGTCATTAATCATTCATTTGAATTAAATTTCATTAAAAAAAACAGATACCTGCATGAATCTGCTCCCGGATATTGTACTACTAGTGTGATACTACAGAATGAACATTTCTCGTCCGTGATTAAAGTAGGCAACGGACTGAATAGGATTGCCATTTTGTCTTTATTTAGACTATTCTTACTTTGGCAATTTCCATACTTTCGTAAGCATGTAATAATCTCAATGTATTCTGACATCTCTGTATTTTTGACATCTTTAAGTTATTTAAGTTTATGTTATGGTTAGTTTCAAAAATATGTTAGGCAACCGCGAATCTATTTGATCTGTTATATCTCAATTTAGCCATATATTTTTTTAATCTTACTCTTTTTATTTCATCAACATATTTATGATTACAACCATTACATTATATTTCATATATCTCCGAACGTTCATTCTTTTGAATATTGTCTTTAGGATTACCCAATAACTGCTGTACTTTATTATCGTATTTGTATACTAATGTTATATGAATTTCTCTAAATGTTTATCAAAACTGACAAGATACAACTTTTTGCATACTAACATAAATTGCAGATAAGCTTTAAATAGTTTCAATTTGCTTGCAGTGAAGAAAGTAAATTTAGTGTCGCCGGATGATATGAAATATATCCAACGACCTGTCCACAGAATAGACAATTTACGATACCAAATTCCTAATATCAAACATAGAGGCGGTATTAATGAGTTATTTTTCACGCCATGAAGGTAGAAGAGAATATGGATCGATTCATGCATGGAAACATGTTAAAAACATAAATGCTGACGTTTGATAATGGAAATATTTACCTTAATGGTGTTTCAAGCACGTTAATGACCCAAAGGACAATGATTTATAGGACAGATGATAGAGGACAATCATTTATATAGAGGGTCCGTCACTCAAAGTCTTACCAATTAAATATGCTGTAATTTTGTCAATTATTCACATATTTTTAGACAATGTTGAAAATACATTAAATTTCATGAAAAACATCTTTCTCTTCAATATGGCCACCTTTGGCGTGGATGATGGCATCATCCTATGAATGCGTCACACGCTGCACGAATGTGAATCTGCGGAATTCGTTACCATTCCCGACGAAGCGCTGACTTCAATGCATTCAAACTCATATTTTTTTATTGACATCAGCCTCCAAAATAGTCCATATGGAGAAGTCCATTGGGTTCAAGTCTGGTCACTATGGAGGCCATTGTTGCGAAGAAATGAATTGTGGAACGTGATTTTGAAGAAATTGTTGTGTCAAATTAGCTTTTTGGGATGGTGCCGAATCCTGTAGAAATGTCCAACGGTTAGATGTGTCCAAGGGATCAACGCATCATTTAATACCTTTTATTGGTACATTTGTTAATTCACCTTAACGCCCTGATGAAAACGAACAAAGAGCGGCCATTTGCAGTTACAGCAGCCCAAACCATCACAGAACCAGGCACTTGTTTGCGCATACCAACTCGGTTATCCAAATTGTCGCTGGACTTGCCCCTCAACCACACACGATCGTTTTGTTTGTTTACGCATTGCTGAACAGTGAAAATTTTCGAGTTCGCCACCTGCGTGCATGCTTTTCAATGCCTTTGATCGTTGAAGTCTTGTTGCCTTTTATGCCGGTATTAAACCTTGCACTTTTTGTGTCTTGTAAGACTTCAACTTAAGTTCATATTTCAGTATGCGGTATACAGCTATTTAAAGGCGTTCAGCTGTTTAGCCAATTTTGCTGCACTCTGACGTGGATTACTTTCAATTCGTGCCCTTACCTTTCAAACCATTTCTGGCGATGTTGTGGATTTTTTATGACCACCTCCTTGGCGTTTTGCGATGCTACCAGTATCATTGTAACATTTAATGGTTCGATATACAAACATTTTATTAAAACCTAAATACTGTAGCTCACGAACAATAGCAGGTTGTGATTTTCCTGCCATATACAAAGCAATCACACTATTACGTTTGATTTCAATTACGGATATTTATTTTCAATTACGACTTAGAACGATATGCTTTCGTACACCTGTAAACGATATTATAAACTAAAGTCTGTCAAATTTTGAAAGCGCTGTGATCAGGTTTGGCCAGCTACAGCATCGTGAAGTTGATAACATTTCGAGTGACGGACCCTGTACGTAACCAACGTCATGAAATGTGAAAAGGTCAAGGTTTTTAAATCAAAGTACTGATGTAAATTTGTTAGTGGGATATTTGTGGGAAAAGTTAGATCGCTTAGTAAGATGCTCGCAAAATTATTCGAATAGACAAGGTTTATATTGAACTTTTAAGGTCTAGGGGGAAAATCCCTTTCAGACGTACACAAAAGTTAGGGGGCTTGTTTTGTAACCGTCATGAAGGCTAATGGATATATTAAGATATATGGACTAATTGAGTAATTAAGATAATACTTGTGACTAAGGGTGAAATCTGAGCGTCTG
>JARFXV010002498.1:65000-73798 GCA_031761425.1 Cosmopolites sordidus
TTCTGAGCAGTAATTCTATAACCGACAATACTACCTTAATGCCATATACAGGGCATTTTGGGCCCGTGACTATGATTATTAACCAGGCCCGAAAGTTGCTTATTCAAATGGTGCGGTATTTTTCCCCATTTTTCCGATCGACCACATGAGTCGAACCACATTAGCCACAGCTCACCGTCTTGGCACCGCGCGGCCGATCTTATGTTATTCCTCTAATGTTCTCAATATTTCCGTTATTTATGTGTGAATAGTGAAAGTTTAACTTCAAAAGACTTAAATGGATTAAGACCGCAGTGTCCACATTTGTGTTCTATTTGGTCCTCAACTTAATTTTCAGTCTTTTGAACTACCTTTTTACACTTATTTATGAAAAAAATATTACAAACTTAATCTAAGAAGTAATCTCCTTCGATTTGTATACAGTTTCGCCACCTATTGTTAAATCCCAGATCGAAAAAACTTGATTTTTTAATGCGATAAAATCAGCAAGGTTTTTTTTTCGACTTCCTCAAGAGATGTGAAGCGACTCTCAATCATGTGATCCTGCAAAGAGCGGAAGAAATGAAAATTTGAAGGGACCAAGTCTGAAAAATACGCTGGGTGCGATAAAATCCTCCAGTCCAACTCTTTGATCGTTTCCAGGTCGTTCATAATGATGATAAAATCTTCGTTTTCTTCAAATATGTGAAGCATTTTTTGAACAAGTATACGAGGCACTATCATTATTAACCAAAAAAATGTCAAACGTACCATAAGCAAACCCGCGGTTTTTTCGAGTTCACAGCGGCATAATATATACCAAACAGCTTAGGGAGAAACGATAGACACTTATCGCAGGCCTCCTCTCTCTCTACTAGTTGAGTAGTATGCTTTCTAAAAACGTCCGTTTCCCGTGACTATCTTGTATACATGTATTCATATCAATTTTTTAATCATTTAGTTGTTAATTTGGAAATGTATTAAATCAGTTAGGTTTGTTATATTTTCATTGATGATTTTTCCATCTTTCTGCTATCAGGCGATTAAAGAAGACAATTTATCGCAATTACCTATCATTTAAAAAAAGACGCTAAAACATGTCAGTGAATAATTATCGTGAAGAAAAAAACATTGGTTTCAAAAGGTCTAAATCAGATTATGAATTAACGACCTAATCGCTTGAATCAGTTAAATGATACCACACGTAACTGTAATTGTAACAGGTTTTTCAGATTGAGCGGTTTTTTTTTATTCTTGAATTCTTGAATTTGCTACATTTATAAAAATGTAGACGTACAATACAACAAAGTGTTAAAATTGTTGAGTTATTTTGAATTGTTTTTAGAAAATTACGTGATATTTAGAGTTTGCACAATCGTCCATCTGGATGCCCAATCAAATTATTCAAAAATTTCAAGGAACTGGTTCGGTGAAAGATAAAAGAAAAGCGATATATAGTCATAGTGGTTATTTACAAGAACATGTTTTGTTATGTGAAAGTGTTGCTGAAGACCCAGAAAGTTCCATTAGTCGACCTTCACAACAATTTAGACTCAGTGAATCCACATGGCGTATTTTACGAAAGGATTTAGCTCTGAAGGTATATACGGTTCAAATAACACAGAAACTAAAGCCACTAGATCATTTAAAACGACGTGCATTTGTCAGTTGGATCAAAGAACAAACACATGATTTTTCTCAAAAAATCATCTTTTCAGATGAAGCACATTTTGAAATTGGTGGCTATGTTAATAAATAAAATTGCCGCATTTGGGATGAGGAAAATCCACGACTGATTCATGAGAAATCTTTACATCCTAAGCGAGTCACTGTTTGGTGTACATTATTGTCAGTAGGTGTAATTGGGCTGTATTTCTTTTAGAATGCTGCTGGTAAAGCAATAACTGTGAATGATGTTGGATGCCGTGATGTGATAACTGGATTTTTGTGGGCTGAATTGAATAATATTGATCTGGAAGATATGTGGTTCCAACAGAATGGCGCTACACCTCACTCTGCTAATGAAATAATTCATTTATCGAGAGAAAAATTTCCTGGACGAGTTGTTGCAAGAAACGATGATGTTAATTGGCCCCCAAGATCATGTGATTTGACATCGTTGGGGTTACGTGAAACGCCAGGATTATAAGACCAATCCACAATCGATTCCTGAACTAAAGGATGAAATTATTCGACTCATTGGTGAGCTAGAGCCACAGTTATGCCGAAATATCTTCCAATATTTTGACAAAAATGTGGACATCTGTGAATCTGCTAGAGGTGGTTATTTGGCAGGTATTATCTTTCGTGTTTAAATGTCAATTATCAATAAAAAGTTTTTTGAAATCAACACGTATTCTGTGTTTTATTCAAGAATTTAAAAAACCGCCCAATTTGAAAGACCTTTTACATTATTCTCCAAAGGGTCATTTTTATAATTTCGTATGTTTTTCTTGCACTTTGAACAAATTTGAAAAAATATTACGCATCCCTTGTTCAACTTTACCAAAAAACTGAGAAATAAAAAACATTCTTGCCCCTCAACTATTTAATCCACACTATGGAATACTATTCGTAACAACATATATTTCCATCGGCGACTAAGAGATAGAACCACTCTTAGGGAAAAAAATCCTGTCGGAAAGTTTTTGAGCATACTGTTTATTTTTCAAAGTAATTTATTAAAATACTTTAATACATACAATATTATAAGTTGGATTTATAAATTCATTTTAATTTAAACATTTAAATTAGTTATGAAACAATAATACATTACTTGTTAAGTAAATATCCCACATTTATGTACTGGTGATATCAAGACCTATAACATTCATTAATAATTCACAATATGTTGTATATTTTTTCCATGATTCATACGCAAAACACTCATCATTATTTATGGTGTTTGCACTTACTCTGCATTTAGGCAACGATTCCATATGAACAATTAATTATTCTCAGACAATCACGTATAGCAATTGTTTAATCAATGCTGGTGACGTATTTTTTTCTCAATTCGTTTAGCTTTACAATGACCGGTGGGGCCAAAGGGAGAAAATGTTTTACGCAATATTTTCTTTTTTTGGATCATTTGTTGTATTAATAACAATTTAGAGACGTGTAATTTTTAGTAAACACTTGATATATGATTTGTCTAATAAAAATGAATAATGGTTAATTAACTATTTATTACTTAATTATTAATTAGCTTTCTCTAGTATAATTATAAATAGATTACCAATACTCAACCTTAACAAACAAACCCAGATTCATCACCACCGAATGAAGAGGAAATAATTGGGCAAATCAAACAACTTAAAAATAATAAAGCTTCTAGTGAAGATGGAATCACTGCTGAAGTTTTGAAATCAGCTGGTCCAGGTACAATAAAAAAATAACCAAAATTCTACAAGAAATTTGGCCAACCGAACGGATTCCGGAAGATTGGAAAAATGCTCTAATCCGTCCACTACATATGAAAGGAGATAGAACGGATGTAAACAACTACAGAGGGATATCTCTTCTCCCAGTTTGTTACATAATTCTATCTCAATGTCTACTAGACAGAGCACAGGGACAGTTAGAACCTAAAATAGGGGATATCAAGCAGGTTTTCGACCGGGCAGATCCTGCCCGGAACAGATCCTGAATCTAAAGTTGATACTAAGACATCAATAATATATAATAAATATCTCGTCTGTACATTTGTGGATTTCAAAAAAAAACATATGATTCTATTGACCGCGAATCTTTATTCCAAATCTTGAAAGAACAAAGACTAGGTCTGAAAACGCTGGCAATGATTAAAGCAACACTAACTAACACAAGGTCAAAAGTAAATTCATGGGTGACATCTCAGAGCCTTTCGCAATTAAAACTGGAGTGAGACAAGGGGATGGATTCTCGCCACTCTTATTTAACTGTGTTCTAGAAAAAGTAATACAGGAGTGGTGTGTAAAAAAAATCGGCTCTGAATATTGACCAGCCAAACTAACTGGGGAGAATCAACATCAAAATAGATTGTCTGGCGTTTGGTGATGGTCTAGCAATTTTAGCTCAAAATATATTAACAGCACAAAAACAGATTGAAATCCTAAAAGAAACAGCAGAAAATGGAGGACTCCAAATTTCCTGTAATAAGATATAAAATACATGGACCTCCAACAGACTAAGAACACCTTTTCTAAAAAAAAAAAATATGGTAACATCAGACGAGTCTCTAAATTCAAATATTTGGGTGAAATAATCATGGAAGATGGGTTGGAAAAAGCGGCCAATAAGGATAGATGTCCAAAAATGGAAACGGCATTGAGACTTACACAAAATATTTACAACAAAAAATGCATATCTAAAAACACAAAACTGAGACATTACAACACAGTTATTAAGCCAGAATGTATATATGGTGCAGAAACGCTCATTTTGAATAGAAATAAAGACATCGAGGAGATTGAAAAGAAAGAAAGACTTTGAAGAGATTGAAAAGAAGAGAAAGAGAAAAAATCTTAGACCCCAAACAAATAAATAGCACAACATACCGACTTCGATAAAAACCAATAAATCAAATAATAGGGAGATATACATAGCGATATGAGAAAAGTTTTACAGACACATAAAACGGATGAATCCGAGTATGTTATCTATACAAATAGTTGAATTTTATGAAAATAGGAGTGGAGCTAAAATAGAAACAATTAAAGGGATTGCTGCAATTAAAGAGGGCCTAAAATTAGCAAATATTACACAAAGTGAAATTCAGGATAGAGACTGTTTCAGACACAAGGTTTACGTTTGGGAGGTTGGCCAGAGAGAAAAATGTAGGAAGACCGGAACAACTTGGTCTGACGAAAGGAAAAAAGCTAATAGTGAAATAATGAAATCAGTATGGGCACAAAGGAAGGCTAATTACGACAACATATATATATATATATATATATATATATATAATATATATATATATATATATATATATATATATATATATATATATATATATATATATATATATGCAGTCGGGCAGTTCTACAGCCAACATCGTCGTGAAGCTCAACCATTAGGCTTAAAATGACAATATGTTATTCCGCCGAAGTGAAAACAACATTTTTTTCATCGCGTTAAAACATGTCGAATTTTTTGGCAAAAAAATAATGTTTGCGGAGAATTTTACTACATTACTCTTTTAAAAAAAAAAAATATGGCAGCTGACTGAAATTGGGGCAGACCATGGTGTGTCGGAAACAACATGTAGAGATTGGTAGAGACGTTTTAAAAATAATGATCTTGATATTGAAGATGAAGGAGATTCTGGCACACCGAAAAATTTGAAGACGAGGAATTAGAAGCATTACTCGATAAAGACCCAAGTGGGAGTATAAAAATGCATTTCTAAGGACATGCGACACCCTAGTATTTCATAGGCTTTCAAGAGTTCATCTATAAAGTTTTTATAGTTTTCATTTTTCTTGTTGCCCAGAAATCCTTTCACTGCACTTACAAAATACTTCCAAGCTGCCAATTCCTTTTCATTTATTTTTTCTTGAAAAAGGAAATCACCTAGAAGCTTCCTTATTTAAGGTCAAGCAAATATGCCTTCTTTTAGTTTTGCATCACTTAAGTGAGGAAATATTTCTTTTAGGTACTTGAAACCATTACCTTATTTGTCCATGGCTTTGACAAAGTTCTTCATTAGTCCAAGCTTAATATGGAGAGGGAGAAGAAGCACCTTTTTGGGTTAACCAGGGGGCATATTTTATGTTTGAAGTACCAGATTCAAAAGATGTTCTATGAGGCCAATCTTTCTTACTGTAATGTTCTTTTGTTACCCTACTGTCCCATAGACACAAAAAACACCAATACTTTATAAAAACCCCTTGAAGTCCTAGCAATATACCTATCACTTTTAAATCCCCACAAATATCCCACTGATACTGTTCATATTTAACACGATTTAGTATGGTTACCAAGTTGTCGTAGGTTTATTTCATTGTCACTGAATGGGCTGGGCTAAAGGAATAGATGGATTTTTGTTTCCATTATGAAGCAAGACTGATTTTTTTCCATTTTATAAAACTTGAAAATGTTACATTCCGTTTTCGGTAAAGTGAAAACACTTGCATTTATATCTAACATATTCCATTGTTGAAGTCTAGAACCAAAAAGTTCCGATTTTTGTTTTGACAATTCCAGGTCACGTACCAAATCATTTAATTCATTTTGAGTTATTAACTCAACTATGAGTTAATACCTCAACTATTAGTTAGGAGTTATTAACTCAACTATGGTAGTTGTTAAAAATGTTGGATCACAACTGGTGTTCTCAGGAAGTTGTGGATCAGATCCTGATGAAGAATTAAAATCACCGGGAAACGTGTTGTCCAGGTTTAAAGGCACAATCGGTACCAGTAGTTATTGGCTATGAGCAGCTGGCCCAAGTGCAGAAGGCAAATTTGGATTCTGAATGAATTTTGTTCCTTTGGTTTTTTGAAATCCGTGCTCTTTTAATGATACAAAAGTAGCAATTACTTACATGGTCAGTAGGTTCTCTCCACATCATAGGAACAGAAAACGACATAGAATTTTTCTTGCGATGCATCCAGTGCACTAAATTTACGTAACAACTCACACGGCAAAGATAAGGTGCCCAACTTTTATCTTGATCTCCAATCGTCGGCATATATAACAAAACTTTTCTGCTGGATTTTTACAAAATCGACGACTAGAACTTGCCATTTTATATAAAATCGACTTAAACACTTGGCTGTACTATAAACGAGACAGAAACAAACTAAACTAAAAAAAATAATAAAACTGCCCTTAAAGGTTCGTAGAATACTGTGGAAATATCCCCTCTACGGTTTTATGGTAGTTCAGTCCATTGTTCAGTCCAAAGTTAGGTACAAATAATTTCAATGAGCCCATGATATAAAAGAAGCAGGTACTTGAAAATGGGACGTGCTAGTGCTATTTCTGTAAAAATGTGTTTTAATAACTACCTAAATGAAACGCAAAAAGAGCATTCTCACCATTTTACAAAAATCATGTCGACCTGTGTAATTATGCAAAAAACTATTTATCTACAACTCACACATTTTTTTTATAGAATTATGTAATAATTTACAGTGGATAAACATACTGTTAAGCCAGACAGCTATTTAAGTTTTTTTTTGTTCCTCCCAAGCTATTTTTCCTCTTTATTACTATGTCATTTTTAACCACGTTAATACATAAGTAACTCAAAACATTAAACAAACATTACATATATATTTAGCGCAATTAGCTGAGTTAACTAACCGGTAACAGCTTAGAACATAAAAATTCGTTCCCTCCAATCGACAAGCGGTAACGTTTAGGTTATTTTGACTTCGTTAACGTTCAATATACAGAGTGGTCCTAAAGAAATCTATCAAAATGCTTTACGGAATTATTTTTATGTCGATATTGAGACGACAGCTCGATAATCTTCTGGTTTAAGTTCTTAGTTATGTTATTTTCTTCATAATTATGATGCATATGTATTATTTTTAAATATATATGCTTTATCTTATCAAAAACCTATTAAAAGTAGATTTTTAATTGTTTGAGATCATATTGTTTCCATTGTTTTTCGATATTTCCCACCATAACAAAAAGTAACACTATCTTGATTTTATTTTGAATTATTTTAATATTGGTTTTTTTTCTATAGAAAATCGTCATTTATTTTACTGTGAAGTGTTGCTACTCTTTGCCCTTTGCCGAAAGTACACTTTCGATACGTCAATAATACCAAACATTTATTTCCTTTTTCGTCAGTTCCTTTAGGGACCGGAAGGTTGGCATCTCCTGTAATTCGACGATTCGGAGGTCGAAGTGCAGCGTCGCTTGTTTCAGTCAGTACTTGGATGGGTGGCTCCGATGAGAGATCCGATGGGTGGCGCCGATGAGAGAAAAACAACTTGCGTACTGCATTCTATAGACAAGAGTGTAAAATCCGACAAGAAATTGCCCCTCAGTCACGCCAGTTCGAGGCTGGGCAAGGCCTGATGCCATTTTGAGAGGTATTCTACATTAGTCACTCGCCAATCGGTCGGCTACTCGACTCAAGACTTAAAATTTAGCACAAATCAACGATCGTGATTAATCGGTAGCTGATGACCGTGGTTCGGGGCCCACGTTAAGCTGTATGGCCACTCGCTAAGTAGTCTCAGTTGCAAATGCGCCTCTAATCCTAAATCTTTACATTTACTTTACTTTAGTTCCTACAGGCTTTCTATTGGATTCAAACCCGGTAAATTAACTGGCCAAAGTAGAACTTTGTTTTTGTTTCAACTAGAAATGCCGTTAAACTCTCAACTTTACGACACGTGGCTAAACCTGCATTACTCACTCTCAGAAGCTACTCAACGCGAGGCAATAAGCGATTTTTCAAGACCCGTTTATATTGATCTTATCTCAATGTCCCTCGACGATGCAGAGACGCTTCATGATATGCTTTGTGGATATCACAGATCAAACCATTACGCTTACTGGGTGTTTCATCCTTTACGCAAATCACAAAGAATTTTTTTCTGTACATCTTAATACAATTGAGCTTTTGTCCTGCACAATTTTTATTAAAAAAATGAATATAAATAATATAATAATAAATTGAAAAATAAAGACTCATGTCTAAATTATCACTTGAGCGGCAGTCTTTTATTTAAAATGAATTGCTATCAAGTATCAGCTACCTTAGTTAAAAACATAATAATAAATTATTTTTACTTAACTACAGTCTTTAATAGTCATATACAGAATGTTCTCACTCAAAGTTGAGTCACTTATTTTTACAGGTTGTGGAA
>JARFXV010002499.1:0-122951 GCA_031761425.1 Cosmopolites sordidus
AAGAACATGGGAGTTAATGAACAGAATCTGAGAAGAAGAAACTATATCAGAGAAATGGAATAAAGCGCTGATAATACTCCTTCACAAAAAAGGAGCTAATGAGGAATGTAATAACTACCAAGGAATTGCACTGCAAGACGTGACCTACAAAATGATGATCAAGATGATATAGATCGACTGGAGATATACCATAACGAACCAGTAGGGGAATAACAAGAAGTGTTCAAGGCAGGAAAATCAACAACCGACCAAATATTCATCATAAAACAGATCCAACATAATACTTATGAACAAAATTTGAGCTTACATTTGCTGTTCATAGATTATCGGCAAGCATATGACTTCAAAAAAAGGTGTTCCAAGCAATGAGGACAGTTGGGTGTCCCGGAAAAGTTGAGGAAGTTAGTGGAGATGAGATGTCAGTCAATGCGTGGATGAGGTGCTAAATGATTTGAGGAGGAAGCAGGAGTAAGGGTATTGGAGGAATGATGCTTTGGACCGAAAAGGACGGAAAAGAAGTGGTGAAAGAACTCGAAGCCACTAGGTCGTAGTGCTGAATATTATTATTATTATTATTATTATAAGTCAGACAATATATGAGTTCCTTTACATGTCCTATTCTGTCTGTTCCTATTACGAAATCATCTAGAGGCTGATAGGGAGTTTTGTTCTACATTAATAGTCTGTAGCTCCATTTTTTCAGAAGTTTTTAAGTGCTTTGTACGCCTGTATGATTTCTTGCTTTGATCTTATAACATCAAAATTATCAGCATACGCCAGTATTTGTAAGCTTTATTGATAATTATGCCTCGTGTATTGATGTTGTGAATAGAAGGGCATATTAGACGCTGTACTGAATAGGAAGGCATGACAGACGCTGTACTGAATAGAAGGCATGATAAACTATTACCTTGGGATAAGCCAAAATGAGTTTTAAATAGGCATTTTTAGTGGGTTAAAGTAGGGCTTTCATTAATCAATCAGTGTTGGGCGTATGTTAAACTCTTTTATCGCTTTGTGAAATACATTTCGGTCTATGCTGTCATACGCACTTGACTTGATGAAGTCTTACAAAAAGCAAACTTATATTTGTTGATCATTTGTTCTGCATATAGCTGTAGTCTGTATATGTTACATTCCAATTGATCGTTGTTTTTGTGGATCGGTATGATTATACATCAATCTTCTACTTGTTTGCATATTAGCCTGATTATATAGCAGATGTAGTTTTTAGAGAACCTTTTTGTTTTTATAACTCTTAACTCTATAACTATAACTCTCCCGTATTTCATCAATACTCGGAGCATTATTGTTCTTTAGTTTTTCGACTACGTTACAAATTTCCTAAACAGTTGATACATTTTTTTCTCAAGCTTATTGTATAAGTTATTCAGTTCAAATCGTAGCGTCCTACGCCAAACTCTTCCTGTATATATAAGATATGTGAATTCTTCTACATGTCCTATTTTGGCTGTTCTTATTTAGCAAATCATCCAGAAACCGATTGGGAGTTTCATTTGTGAGTGCCATGTATTTAGGTTTTTCTATATTAATCTGTAGCACCAATTTTTCAGAAGTTGTACTATCTGGCACATCCTCTTCTTATTACTTATACTTACTTATACTACTTTATTAACTGTTTTCTGGTCTGTGCCTAGTCGGTTCTTCAAAACACATAACTTCGTTTATACCAATAAATATCAAGTAATCCTAACACGTCACATTTTTTCAACAATCGGCGCTGTCGAAGGAAAACCTAAATAACACTAAAAGAAATTGTAAAAGGGCTCAATTTTATTAATGATAATTATAATCAAACTGTATAAAAACATTTCAAAACGTCTTCATTTAATAAGATGCGGGTTGCATATGTTTGCAATATGTATCAGTCTTCCTTTAAATAGCATCACACAATTTCACACAATTTCTATCACAATGTCAGTATTCTTTTATATAACTTCTCTACTTACATAATTCAATCTGCTTAAAAATTTGTCTAATTTTCAACATCATTAATGTATTAAAGACCTTGCTTGTTTTTGATAGAGCAAATCATTTACTTAGTCGGGCCAGAAGTTGGCGGAATTCACGAAAGTTTATGATAATCAAAATCAATTGAATATTTAAGTTTACAATTTCATATGCGATTTTGAATATCACATCCTGGTATTATAATAAAATCATATTCTATTATAATTTTGAATTCTCGATCTAAATTGAGATAATTTTTATATAGCTTAATTATTTGAAGTTTTCTAATAAATATATTGAAAACATTCTGAGATAATTTTATTATTTATAGATAGATATCACAGGTCAACAAATTAAAACATTGTTTAGGTAACATTGATGGAAAATATGTGTATCTTAAGTACTTTGCAGTCCTAAATCAGAAAATGATAAGCTATTATTGTAACAAGTAACAATTTTATTGTTATAGGGTATAGTTTTTCATTCTTCTTGTTGCCCAGAAATCCTGTCACTACACTTAAAAAATACTTCCAAGCTGTCGATTTATTTGTACTAAACTTTCCTTGAAAACGGAAATCACCTAGAAGTTTTCTTATTTGAGGTCCAATAAATAAACCTTCTTTTAGTTTTGCATCACTTAATAGAGGAAATATTTCTTTTTAGGTACTACTAGAAGGTAATGGTTTCACCTTCTTGTCCATGGCTTTGACAAAGTTTTTTCATTAGTCCAACTTAATATGGAGAGGCGCAAGGATCACGTTTTTGGGGTTAACAAGGGGGAATATTTTATGTTTGAAGTACCAGCTTCAAAAAAAAGTTCTGTGAGGCCAATCTTTCTTATTCGTAATGTTTCTCGTTGCTCTACTGTCTTATAGACACAAAAAAACAGCAATACTTTGTAAAACCCCCTTGAAATCCCAGCAATAAATCTAGCACCTTGAAATCCCCACAAATTGATGTTGTTCATATTTAATATTTTAACGGAAAGACGGTTTCAAATTACGTAAAGTGAAAGACCTGGTCTGAGAGACCACGTTCTATTTGATGATGGCCTTTTTTCATTAATTAGTTATTTTTATTGTCAAAATCATTGACGCAGGAGTGAAATAAAATATATTGATCAAAAAGGAACATTTATTGACAATAATAAAAACGAATTAACAATAAAATATTAATTATTGATACAGTTAATTTAAATTTAGTTCATTAAAAAAAGTAAACTTAAAGTAAATGAAATGAAAAATTTGACGATCGCGTTGGCGCGGACGGTAGAGCGGTAGTCCGCCGTTGCTATGCCGAAACCATATTGGCGCGGTAGTTGGTTCGATTCCAGCGCTCGGATGGTTGTTTTTCTTTATTTCTCCTGTTTGTCCTACTTCCTAACCCACACACACACACACATACACGCCACACATATCTACATTTAACTGTCAATAAAATTAAATTATATGAAATAAAATTATATGTATATATTAACTAATGAACTAATTATGTGTAAAAGAAAATAAGTTATAAGATATAAATCAAAAGTTGATACGATATACGTTGATACGTTGATACATGATCAGGGAAAGGTTTTTCTCTTAGTACTTATCCACGGTACTACAACCCTTCAGGTATCGGATGTTCGGTTTGGCTAATACGACAATGGTAATCATATAATGATGGAAAGATGTATGGTACAATGGTATAGCAAGTTACGTTCGATCGTCACAGACTGGTGACGTAACTGGTAATGTACTGGTAATCAGTACGGTATGCTTAGTGGTGTGTCGTGGTTGCAATGGAGGGTTGTAGTACCCTAAAGATAACGACAAAAGCTATCACAAAAGGGCCTTGAGACCCCGAGAAAACTCACCATGGTTGTCGATACTAAGATCTAGGAGAACATGCAACGCTGCAGATCGGCGGCAGACAGATTCGCAAATGCCGGGTTAATTCACGGAAGCAGCGCTTGGTCATACCAGGCGGGACGGTAATACAAAGGACTTTAGGAGGGATAGGGATGGCGGAATCTGCACCCATGGACTGCGTGTTTCCGGAGACATATAAGAGAGGTCGGCCGCCCATACGAATGTAAGCAGAAAGTCTGTGACGCCCGTCAAAGATCGGGGGTTGGACAAATACGAAGGAGAAGAGGGTACATATGTAACGGGGGGAAAAACCCAAACGTTACAACATAACCAAGGGTTGATAGCCTGAGGTGGGGCTGGCCTGGGTTGTCGGTGGCTGATGGCCGTGGTTTGGAACCCACTTATATAGGTCCAGTCGCTAAATAGCCTTGTCGTTGCTGATGCGTCTATAACCCCAATCCTTAACCTTAACCTTAAATGAAAAATTATCTTTTTGCTTTTGCTTGCTTGCTTTTGGGATAACCAGCTTATCTTTGGGCATTGTGCCAACATAAGGTTATATCTCTTTTAGCAACTCATCAAAAGACTGAATAGAATTGAAATAGTTGTCACATGCCACGTTCCTGTTTATATGTTCAACTACTTTACAAAGTCATACAAAACAGTGAGTTGGGTTTTTGCAAGTTTAGCTCAGTTCGGTGTCAATCCTATGCCATCAGAATTCGCTCACATGTAAATGTACGTGTTATAAAGGTAATCTGTAATTGCATCGCACAATCTTATTTTAACGTCATATTTATTAGGATTTTTAGGCATATATACCTTGAAGCCACACCTACTATGAAATAGCACTAACATTGCAGCATCGATTGTTAATTTTTCAGTAGGACAATATGTTTTTGGTGAGTTTGAATAATTTGCGTGAATATTTCAGTAATAGGGAGAGGTGGGTGGTGAATAGGTGAGGGAAATGTACTGAGATCCACAATTCATTCGGAAAAGCAGGATTGCCAACATTCAAGTTTAAAATGTATCTACTGGTCTCATAGACCCATCTTTTGTTACAGTGTTAACACGATTTAGTATGGTTGCCAAGTTCTCATAGGTTTCTTTCACTGTCACTGAACGGGTTTTTGTTTCCATCATGAGGCAAGACTGCTTTTAGGTTGTATTTCGAACGAATCTATGAAAATACGTCTTTCAGAGCGTACATGCCGCATATTAATCTCATTTATTAAAAACTTGAACACGTTACATGCCGTTTTCGATAAAGTAAACACTTGCATTTTTATCTAACAGGTCAACTGTTGAAGTCTGGAACCAAAAAGTTCCGATTTTTGTTATGACAATCCCAGGTCACGTACCAAATCATTTATTCATGTTGAGTTATTAAGTGAGGTTTACTGGTAGTTGTTGAAAATGTTCAGTCATAATTAGTGTTCTCAGGGAGCTGTAGGTCAGATACAAATGAAGAATTAGAATTACCGGAAAACATGTTGTCTAGGGTTTAAAGGCGCAAATGGTACTGGTAATTCCTGGCTATGAGGAACTGGCCTAAGTGCAGAATGTAAATTTAAAGACTGTATTTTGTCCCTTTGATTTTTTGAACTCTCTGCTGTGTTAGCAATACAAAAGTAGCAATTATTTACATGGTCAGTAGGTTCTCTCCACACCATAGGAACAGCAAACCGCATAGATTTTTTTCTTGCGATGCATACACTGCACTAAATTTACGTGACAACTCACACATCAAACATGAGAAGTTCAACTTTTATCTTGATCTTTAATTTGGCACTTAAATGTAAAAGAAAGGCTTTCTTGACTTCATCGGATATAGCTTAAACTTGTGACTTTAGAATAAATCTTCCGTAAATATAACAAATTAATCCTTTGGATTTTGTAAAACCGACGATTAGAACTTAGCCATTTTATATAGAATTGACTTAAATACTTGACTCTACTGTAAACGAGACAGAACAAACTAAACTATAGAAAACAATAAAACTATTCTTAAAGGTTTGTAGAATATTGCGAAAATACCCCCTGTACGGTCTAGTGATAATTCCTGGATTATCCTGTCCAAAGTCAGGTACAAATAATGTATTCACGATATAAAGGAGAAGTAAATACTTCAAAATGGGATGTGCTAGACCATTTCTGTGAAAATTTGCTTTATAACTACCTAAATGAAAAGCAAAAAGAGCATTCTCAGCAATGTTACAAAAATCAGGTCGACCAGGTACGGTATATTAGCCAAATGGACCTTCTTTCTTTATTTTCTCAGCATTAACATTGTTTTGTAGATTAAGTTATATGTATTTTATATTCTTTCAGATAAATATCGCGAATTGTTCTTGATAAACAGTTTTGACAAAAAATCTTCGGCGGAAAAAGCCATAATTATGGAAGAATAATTCTTAGATCTTGCCCATGATTATGCACCCCCAAGAATTTTTGATCAAATACTCAACCATCAAACAAACTGAATTTGCTACTATGTTTTTAGTCAATTGAAGTTATAAAGTGAAATTCATTGGAATAATTCGATAAAGGGACAGTTAACAGTGTTGCCACATAAAACTTTACACCGCCAGTCATTAATTTATTTGTGCACCTTGTATTTTTGAGTTTTATTAGACATTCTGAGTTTCAGTTTTTTTTATTTCAAACATTGCAGAATTATTACATCCCATATCGAAAAAGCTATGATAAAAATTAATGTTTTAAGCAAATATGTGTAAACGTATATTTGGCAAATATTAATTGGTTATTATTTAACGCATAAGCTACAAATAAACTAATGAACATCGTTAAATATTTTTCCACTAAATTATGAATCACGCCATACATCAGCCAAAATGTAAGTGAAAACATCTCATTGCACAATCCAGATGATTCTACGTCTATGAGCGCTATTTCAAAAGGACGAGAAATTATTTCAGTGTATGTCAATGCGTGTATTTAAGATTTATTTAAAATCAAAAATTTATTCTGTGTGCGAATATCACGACATGCTTTTTATTTATAGAGAAGCTCGTATTAAGAATATTATATTTTTGATATTGCCAACGATATTAGAAATTTGCTAGGACCATCTCAACCTGTTCGGCAAAAGTGACTAAAACGATAGCCGGCTTCAATGGTCGACATTTTGAAAATTTTACTTAAAACAATTAATCATGTGTTTCTTAATGTGACCTAAATCGTTATGGTGTAAAAAATTAGTAATTTCTACTTTGGACATTAAATGACAATAAAGTTTTCCTATTTTTTGTAACAAAGCAAATCAAAATCATGATGAACGCGTTTGGAATAAATGGCTATAAAACTATTTAGTTTTATTTTGAAATAATACCTTAAGAGACCAATTAAACACAAACTGAATTCCGTTCGAGTGAAATAAACACAACGAATTAGGGCGGGTGTCAATTGTTAATTTTTTTAAGTCTTGTCTCTTTTCTGAGTAAGTGGTTGGAGTTTGGATGGAACTGGACGAAGATTTTTGTTAAAAAATGATATAACATATCTTTAGTTAAATTTACGAAAATGAAATCAGTTTTTGTCGATATTTCGAGCCCAAAAAATGCTTTATTTTTTAATCAGTACAAAATGAGCTAATATAGCTGCTGAGAGATAATATAGTGATATACTCATTCCCCTAATCTTTAGGTTATGTTTGGTTACAACTTAATCAATGAGGAGAAAATAAATGATAATGGAGCTACAAAATGATCTATCCTAAATGATTGAAAAAAAAAATGAATACTAGGTGAAAAGTCAGATATTTTTTAAATTAAATATCGTCTTTTTTCCATCGATATCAATTACCTAGTCAACGTAGTCTACTTTTAGCTCAATGTATTTTGCACCACGAGTATCCAACTTTTTTATGCTTTACGGATGGGGTCAGTCCAGAAAAACAAGATGGAGGCTGCATTAATTCATAGCGTAAATTGACCAGTTTTCGAGTTCCAATTACGGAATGCATCAGTTTATTGCCGTAGTGAAATAGAACTTTTTCTTCAATAAATGAGGGCATATCTATCAACTATTCATGAAATTTGACGACAGCATAATACTGTATTGTGATAGTGTTTAATGTATTCAAATGATCGATGAATATAACTCTATACTAAATATCGATCCTGTTATTAAGAAGTTTAGTTATTAAAAGCCTTATTAGAGAAGATGGGAGAAATAAACTTGCTGCAGGTCTAAAAATTGCTCACTGAAGAAAGCTTGAATATATTGTTTAAATAAAAGATATTTAATCATTACTATAATTGTGATAGGAATTGAGAAAAATTAAAAGAAACCAAAAAATAAAGAAACATTTTTACGCATTCTAAATGTTATTATATTTTTTAATATAATAACGCAAATATGTCATTCTTTGCTGTCATTCTTTGTTCAAGATTCCTAAGTTTTTTAGATACATTTGGAATATCATTACTACACTATTGCACTGTAGCTTGTACGTTTTTCGATCTTTCTTCAATTTTTTTTTTTATACCGTCTTTAATATCCGCAGGAACCGGGGTACTCATTTTGTTTAAATTATCAACAACCTTATTTATGCAACCAATAGGAGTCAAATCTTGTCCTACATTTCTTCAAAGCATCAGCTTGATCGTCAGTTTGCTCACTGATATGAGTGAAATAAATTAACAGCTGTCTAGCATCTTAATAAACATCCGCAAAGGGTTTACTACCACAATCAACAAAAAAAATCCAAGTGGCTAAGTCCTGCTGCAACTTATTTAAAACATGCAACTATTCTTCAATCCCCGTTTCATTCAGCTAATCCAAAGCGGCAAATTGAAGTGAAAAGAGTTTTTCTGAATTTTCTTCGGCTTTGAATTGATTAATCAGAAGGCTTTGGATGATGGAATTAACAGATTTTGTACCAGATTCAACACTATTATTAAAGGTGTCTCTCACGTCCTGTAGAACCTTTAAAGTTTTTTCCATAGCATGATTAACATCATCATTAACGGTTTGATTACGGTGTCCTAAAACGTCTACAAAAAAAATAAATTTCGGTTTCGGATCGCCGGTGTAAATATGTATAACTTAATTTATCAATTATTATGACATAAAATGTTAATTCAATTACAATTTAAAGAAGTAATTGGAATTTATGTAAGAATAAACGAACGGTAACTTTACAAATCAATTAAATCATTATAAACGTTACGAAAAATATACACTCAAACATGTGTAAGTATAAGCATGCAAACAATACTTGGTTAACTGACTCCTAGAGGTTCTCGAAACGATTAGGCAGTAGTCAGAACTGCTTTTTGGGTTTCTACTATTTATTAGGTAAATGTGGTTCGCCTTTCCAGATTCCCTTTTTTAGATTTTGGTATGCCATTAAAGTCGAAAAGTTTACCACTATACACCAAATTACTTATTTTTAATTTTTCGACGCGCGTTTCGCTAACCGTTAAAATAATCAGGTGGTGACTCAATCTGAATGATTCTGATATGGTTAGCAAAACTTGTATCGAAAAGTTAAAAAAAGTGATTTAGTGTTTAGATATATTTTGATATATTCAGTGTATGTAGTAGTATGTATTGTGTGTATAGAAGTACGTTTAGTGAGTTGGTTTTGGTAGCCAAACATGTGATTGCTAATCGGTACAATTTCAAAAAGCATTTTTTTTAATAACGAGTTCTGCAGACATTTTTGCGTACGGATTGTTTTAAAAGGCAGATAAACCTAAATAGTCTAACTAGCATTATTGTTTACAACTTTTTGCCAACGTAATAGGCCAATTTTTATTGACAAATAAATGTCAACAGTGTTATTTTTCACCTCATCTTCCGTTTCACTATTTTTCGTCCGTTCAGATTTCCCATTAAATAATATTTTGAGGGAACGGAATAATCCTAGAGTGTAAAATCCGGTGAGTAGGATATCTTCATGAAACACGAGTTGGTAATTCTGGCCGTTTTTTTCTTCAATTGTTGTCTAATTGTGCCTTCATCAGCCGATCTAAGAGTGGAGATTAGTGCTAATGGTTTAAATGTGTAGAAAAAAGCTCAAAGTGTATGAACGTCTTCTAATCCCATCAAATCGAAAATATAATTTTCTCCCGATGAAGGTCCTCTTTCGTTGTGCTTAAAATCGCTGACTCTGGTAACACCCATGATTTTTTCCCAATAATATCATCAGTTACCATTCAATTAATAAATGAGATTTGTTAAGATAGATTTCACTCACTAAGTTCGCCAGACCCCTACAAGTCATGCGGCTTACCCAATTACTTTTCAGATGGTTAAAAACTGTCTGTTTCTCAATGTTAAACTCATCTGCTATCTCACGGACCATGGTGCGTAGAACTTCGGCTATTATTGTCTTCATCATATTTCCTAGACAGCAGTGCTGTATGGATGGCCAGAGCTATGCCTATACCGGTATTCCAGATCAAAATTTTGGCTTCTGAATTGAATAAATCACTTTTTCACCATGACGTCCCCAACAGATCCCCCCCCCCCCTTAATGCTATAACTCTAGTGTTTTGCTTCGACAGCGTTCTTGCCCTTTTTAAAATAAAAAAGCCTAACTTGGCGTAAATGCAAGTTATCAGCCGACATTTTTAATTTTAATCAACTTAACTAACTTAAGGCAAATCAGAAGATATCTGAATGTAAACTTTATAAAAACAATAGGAATTAATAATATATAAATACGAACATAACATAACATTACGAACCAAACACAATTATTCATTTGCAAGAGTTAAAAGAGTAACTAAAGGAATATCGGTACCAACTTTCCATACAATCGGATATTTTGTGATATCTTGCCATAATATCATAACACACGTACATATGTGAACAAGAAAACTAATGACACTATTTACTTTCCTAATTTCAATTAGCAATAAAAGTATACAATTAAAGGATTTTTAAAGATTAATTAACATTGCTTTAAAATACTAGTTTTATTGTAATAACACTTAAATTTACCAGGAGATGACGAAAGGAATGCTGCAGAAAATATTCGTAGAGCTGCGGTAAACTGCGCTACACTACGGTACGCATGCATTTTTCGATACGATATTTTGTTTTAATTTATTTTGGTAATAATTTAACTTATTGGTAAACTTTTATCAAAAGATGCCAATAAAAGGGGTAAGTCGTTCTCAGGTTCGTTCTCGTTGTTCAAGGTTAATTTTAATAACTTGGTTATTCGCATTTACATTTTTCGACGTATTGACTAATTCGACTAATGGATTGGAATTGGAGGAATTATACCGAATCGTTTTGTAATACTGGTCATATTTTGATTATGTTTTAACATATTATGTTATAACTTATCAAAAATATTCAAAAAACAAGGAAAAAACTCCAAACTGGACTCCACATAAAATTCAATCAATCCTTCAGTCACCATCAAACACCAACAAGCATCTCCCGAGACGGGTTTCTGGCTTTAAGCTGTCATCAGTCGGGCGTCGAGTTGTACGTTCGAAAGCAACTGAAGGATTGACCAGGTCAAATACTGCCTGAAACCGTTCGGTTCGAAACCCAGGCCCTATATTCAGGTACCAGATATGCATGAAAATACACAGTGGGCAAGTGGATAATATTAAAAATATTTAAAAAACAAGGAAAATATTTTTCCTGTGCTCCACGTAAAATTCTCAATACTTCAGTCGCCATCAAACGCCAACAAGCATCTCTCGAGACCGGTTTCCAGAGAACCGGAGACCTAAACGGTTCATCCTAAAAGAGACAGCAAGAAAGGTAGGACTCCAAATTTCCTTCGAAAAGACACAATACATGACCTGCTACAGACTAGGAACACCATTTCTAAAAACAAAATATGATAACATCAGGCGAGTTTCTCAATTTTAATATTCGGGTGAAATAATCATGGCAAACAGGTTGGAAAAAGCGGCCAATAAGGGTATAACGGTTGGGGTTTCCTCTCGTTACATATATACCCTCATCCTCCTTCGTATTTGTTCAACCCCGATCTCCGGTGGGCGTCACAGATTTTCTGCTTACATCCGTATGGGCGGCGACATCTCTTATCTGTCTCCGAAAACACGCCGTCCATGATGCAGATTTCGCCATCCCTATCTCTTCTAAAGTCCCTTGCCACCGATCTGCAGCGTGGCGTGTTCTCCTAGCCCTTAGTATGAACAACCACGATGAGTTTTCTGAGTCTCAAGGCACTTTTGTGAGTCCTTCCGTCCTTATATTTAGGGTCTACTACAACCTCCATCGCAACCACGACACACCACTAAACATACCGTACTGATTCCGTACGTTACCAGTTACGTCACCAGTTGTGACGATCGAACGTAATTTGTTGTACCATCGTACCACTACATCATTCCATCATTACATCATTACATCATTACTGTTGCCGTATTAGCCGAACCGAACCTGATACCTGAAGGCTGTAGTACCGTAGATAAGTACTTATAAGTACCGTAGATAAGTACTATACATATAGTTTTAGTTCAACGTTGTTTCTGTGACTGTGACATTTGACTGAAATAATCTTCAGAAAATAAATGGTATCGATTGTTCTTGTTTTATTTTATTGATTATTTTATTTCACAATAGTTTTCTGAAACTCACGATGAATCACCCTGTATAACATATGAAACCATACTATAAAATTAATAGTAAATGTTTTTAAATATTATGAGAAAAATGAAATCATACACGAATAACCAATAAATCAATTATTATTACCAAAAGAATTATAACCGTATGAAAATATTTACCTACATGACAGAAACAGCTACTAAAGCTACCAATACCACAAGGGTTTTCATCATTTTGTAAGTTAGTTCGAGTAATGTGACCTGCTGTAGAATTGTCTTTCTCCTATGCTCTGCGATCTCTTTTTATCGAATATCTACTCTGAGGCGAAGTTTAATTTAAGATCAGGAAGATCTAAAGTCCACTCAAAGAAACAGGATGTGCTGCATAAGTGTTTTGATATCTCCTTGGTATAATTTTGTGTTCGTATCCTTAATTTACTATATTTTAGATTAATTTTGTTTTTCGAATATGTCTTAATATATATTTCCAATATTTCTCATTACCCTTAATTTTTTTCCAATATTTTATATTTATTGGAACATGTTAAGCTTTAGCTTGAGCACAATTTTGTTTATTATGTGGTAACACCAAGCTAATAAAGCTAATAAATAAGCTAAAAAAGGCTTTTTGAATTTTTTTTTGATGGAAAAAAGGTAATAAAATAATAATATTTAAAGAAGTTATTAGGCATATATCTAAGTATAATACAAAACATTATTATCGAAAAATATTTAAAAATGGTCACACTGGATCCATTCTCGGGAGATATTTAAGGCGCTCTGCGGCACGCAGTGTAACTGGTGTAAATTTGAATTATGAAATATAAAAAAATCACTTAATCGACATGCCTATACCTAATGCAATACGTAAGGGGTTTTGAAAATATTGATTTTTGAGTGATTAGTCAGTATCTAAGTAAAAAACAAAACGACAAAAAAGGCAATTCTTTGTTAATAAATAATGTTTAAATTAACCCTCACCTACCATCCAGCATTTACCACAGTAAACAATTTTTCGGAGCAAAGCACCATAATTTACCTCCTGTATAGGGCAAGAGGGGAAAAACAAAAAAAAAACTTTCTATAGTACTATTCTTCTACCTCCTCCCACTTTAAAAACCCACCAGCCGCCACTGGGCTACACTGCACACTCCTTTGCTTTTCACTGATCACTACACTCTTACGCAAGCTCAAAAGGTTTGGTTTTTTTGAGCCCGACACACTAGGTCTTGATTGTTTAAGAATTGAAGTACTTCAGCGTTTGGATGTTTGTGGAGCCTCTGCTCATGATTCCAGGCAATTTTCTTAATTTCTTCTTTAACTGTTCTCACCTGTAGTGAAGATCACCACGATGAAGATCTTCGTTTCGAACATACCAAGGAACATTGACAATACTCCTTAGCACTCAGTTCTGGATTATTTGCAGGCAATTATAATTGCTTTCTTTATCGGTTTAAGCACTTGTTGGTAGACCAGTGCTTTATTTTTGAATTGGTGGTGGAATTTCTTCCCAAGAGCCAATACATATTTGAGTTTTAAGTGTTCTATTTTCATTTAAACATATTCTTTTCATTTTACTTTGGCATCCACGTTAAGCCCCAAGTATTTGGCTGTTTTTTTTTGCATGGAATTATATTATTATACATATTCAATGGGTAAAATTTATTAGTTCGTGAAATTAATACGAACAGATTTATTTTCATTTAGTTTAATACGCCACTGTCTGGTCCTAGCGTTTAAGTCATTTATTGCGCCTTGGGGATTAACAGTTGTTTCTTCTATGGTATTTCCAACGCAGCATCACCAGCAAATCTGTCTAATGAATCCACCAGTAGTACACCAGTCTAATGAATCCACCAGTAAATTATACCATTATAAGTGTATTCAACTCACCACCATAATATATCTATTTACATGGGGTGATAACTATTTACTGAATTTTTCAATAAATAATTTCTTTACACTGCGACTATAAACTTGTTTTCTTATATCAGACTCAGAAGGAAATATTTCGATCTATCAAATCCAAGATATGTTCTATAAGAAAAAGAGTGCTTGTTGGCTAACGGTGAATATTGTTTTAACCTCTTTTAGTAATAATAAAAGGAGGTGCACATATATTATTGATATATGATAATATTCTAAATGCCTTTTCTGAGATGCAGCGTATTTTCTTGTGGGTAGTCTCACCAGCATTGAATATTTGTGGTAATATTTCATTCTATCTGCTAGGCAAATTTGCAACATTCAGTTCATGTCCGATAAGACTCAATGATATGACTCTTTTTAAAGTCACGACCGTAATTTAGGTTTTCCTGTCTTCTTGTCACTCCGGGCATTTTTAACATTTAAGAAGCTTAACAATCATTTCTTAATATTATTTATTTGTTAACATTTTAACACTTTAGTTTAGGATAGTTTAGTTCGTTACTTCTAGATTAAAAAAAGCAAGTTATCAAATATACATATATAAAACCACTCAACAGTGGTTTTATACGAACGAACTATGACTCGTATACCACTTCGGAAAATCAACAAGCTTCTATGATCGGTTCTTAACTTTTTGCTTTTCATCACTCTAGCACGAATTTATTTTTCTAAACAGAAGATTATCCATGATTTTTTTTAAACTTCTCCAGACTCCAGATTAGACATAGCTTGTTAAGCATTACATTTAGTAGCTGACGTAGTCGAACTTTCTAATAGTTTCCAGTGTCCTTTATATACACATTTAAATTTCATTATAATAAATCAGATAGGGTAAAGTTGATACATCAAATACTAGTTGACAGCCTTAAGCCTACCTTCGATACTCTGATATATATCACCACTACATAAATTGCTTCATTTAGATACAATTAGCATTTATACCTTCATGGATAATTGACAAATCAAGAATAATTAATAAAATTTAAAAATCTCATTGATTATTTATTTTAGAAGCTCTACAGGTCTCAATCTAGGGCTAATTCCAGTTTATTATTTAACTATTTACATACATTCAAATTTACAAAATATAAAATAAAACTGTACAAGCAATTTGTAAATATATACTCATTTCTTCATTCTTTCCTTTTGACTTTCCATACTATCCTTCTCAATTCAGTTCTATTAAAAACTTCCTCCTTCCAGTTTCCGACATTTATACTTCATAAATATTTGTTACATTATTATAGCATCTTTATCTCGCTCTTCTTGCCTCCTTTCATTTATCGGGTCTCGGTAGAAGAATAGTTGTGACATCCTTTCTCTACTCAATCGCTGAACATGTCCAAGCCACCTCACTCTTTTATGCAGGCTCCTTAAGCATGGTTCATTATATAGTATTGTTATATATGTGTACATGTAAATGGTCGTTTGTATGTTTTCCTCTATAACCTGATCTTAGTATCTTTCTTTCCCATCTGCCTGCCACTTTTTCATCCGCTTTCCATAGTATCCAAGTTTCTTTGACGCATGTCAACTGTGAACCTTGTTACCGTCTTATATATTCTCGTCTTCGTCTTCTTCGGTAGATACTTCCTGCCTCAAATTTTCGTATTTTTTATTACCTTTGACTATTCTGACCTTCAATTCCATTTCTTCTATTCCTTTTTGATCTCTGCCCACTTCCAGATATATCAAAATTCCTTACCTTCTCAAATTTATATTCAAAGATCCATAATTTGTCATATATCGAAAGCTGAAAAGCTAGGCATTAGGGTTCTTTATTAAAAATCATTTCAGTCTATTTATTTTAGTATGAGTATTTATGATAGTATGACCATTTCCAATATAAAGTTGAACAACTATTGACAGAGAGCCTCCCTGTTTGAGTCTTCTATTTACTCAGAATTCGGAAGGGAATGTTTATCTCTTCCACATTATTTCATTTCTTGTATTGTGGGGTATCGTTTTGATTTGTTTAATCAGCTTTACTGCTATGTTCAAGTAATGCAGGCGGGGCAGGAACATCTTATTTCTTTCGATCACGTCATAGCCCTGCTTAAAGTATATAAAAAAGTGTACAAACTTATTTTGTGTTCATAATATGTAATTTGAATTTCTGCTGGTTCTTTTATTTCTTTTCCATGCTTCCCATCAGAGGTTTAGATAGAGAGTCTTCTTCCTTCCTCTAAATAAGGGTTTGGCATCCCAGAGGTACTCTAATCATGTTTGTGATCGTACTGTAACAGTCCCGTTTATTTGTAACATCTCTTAAGCTAAACTATAGAGCAACCCGTGGTGATGGCTGAGTGGCTATCGAAGCTATCGAAGCTATCGAAAATAGAGCTTCCAAAGTACATCTCGCCCCTTTGGAGTATCTAGGGTTGCTGCAATAAGGAGAAATGTTGCAGTCGACATTCTTTCTTCCTAACTCGTGAGATTTAAATGTCCATTAATACTTCAGCTTTTCTACTTTTTTTCAGGAACAAAAAGACCCCGCTTTTGTCTCCAGTAGAAACAAATAATAGTCCTGATTTTGACAAATATTTCGTAATCAAAAGTACTGTAGGTTTAATAAAAATGTTTCACCATTCATTATTCACAAAATTATTTTGGGAAAGATGCGCGCGTTGGAATCTAGCAAAAAAATTAAAAGATGCAACCCTACTAGCAGTAGCATCAAATGAAAAACAAGCTTAGAGCATCTTATAAAATCCATACATTTGACGTCACAGTTGAGCCGCACAAACCTTTGAATTATTTTAAAGGGTTCATTTCTAGTATAGTCCTTCTAAATTGTGAATAAACTGAAATTCTCGATATCTTGAAGCAATAATCAACGTCTTATTTCACACAAAAAGTTCACACAGAAAAGAATGATTCTATCACCTCAATTGTTAGTTTAATCCTAACTTTTAGAAAATCGGCCTTGCCCGACAGAATTAAGACCGGTTATCTATCACTTAGAGTTAGATAATATGTTCCATACTATATGAGATGATTCCAGTCGAAAAATTGGGCCACATTTTATTAAATTGTTCATTTTCCCCATTTTACCTTTCGTGTGGTAACGCCGTACATAACGATTCCCAATGTTCGCCTCCTCCAATTTGCGCAAATTGCATGGGTGATCATTCACCGAGGTATGGAGGTTGCCCAGCTTTCAAATCCTTCCCCATAATTTCCCAGTCCACTGTTGGAACGGCGGATGCAAGTCAGCGATTTGGGAGACAAAGTCAGCTCTAAATAGTTTTAAACACTGTCCTACTTTGGAGAATATCTTCCCCTTCAAAAGATGCCGACCAGAAGCTCGTAAGATAATTCTAAAAGCAAGGAGAATTTCCTGGGCTGAATACATCAATTCCATAAACTTAACTCTCAGTACTAGTGAATTCTAGCAAAAAATCAAAATATTTCTTGGTAGACATCTTCAACCAAATGAGAGTTTGATCTTCTACGATGAGAAGAAATCTAGATAATAATATCTATCTTCTAAATCTGAAATCTAGAATTGTTTTGCAAAATACTTCTCCGAAGTATCAGGCGATGACCATCTAAGCATTTCCTAGCTAAATCAAAGGTCCTCCTAAGCAGTAAACTTCGATGTCGACTATTCTCTCCTTCAGCATTATTATTTCCATTACAACTTCGATGAAGTTTTAAATTCCCTCTTCAGAAGCAGAAAGAGAGCCCCAGGATCTAATTCTATCCTAATATATATGATCCGCAATCCGCATGTAGATAAGCCGGTTGTAGATAAGCTACTGGGTCTATGTAATGGTTATTGGGCCAGAGGCACATGGCAAACCTCGTTTGTTAGCTGGAATCTATCATCCAATCTCGCTGACTGTCCATCTAGGCAAAATCTTTGAAATAATAGTTAACAATCACATTGCCTTGCACATAAAGCCCTATCATCTATTATATCCTCATCCACTAGGCTTCAGGCAATCGAGATCTGCTCTTCAACATCCAAAACTATGTCTGTACCTTCTTTTAAAGGAAAGATCACCATGTTACCGCTGTTTTAGATATATCCAGTGCTTTTGATACGGTAGGGAACCTGAACCCATCCTGAACACTACATCACCAAACCTTCTCACTGATAGATTCTTCAAAGTCAGGATTGATGAACATTTATCTGAACAATTCGCCTTAGTAAACGGACTCCCTCATAGCTCGATGCTAAGTTCAACTTTTTTAAAATAGCTATGAGAAACATCCAAAGATTCCTCGATCTCAAGATCTCTCACAGACTATACGCTGATGATATCTTCCTATATTACTCTTCCCTTAATCCAAGACTGTGTGAAGGAATCATTCAATCAAGTATGAATTCTCTGAGAAAATGGTCCAACTCGACAGGTTTCTTTCTATCTTCCAAAAAATCCCCAGTTGTTCATTTCTGCAGAAAACGTAATTGCTCCCGCTTACACTCTATTACTCTACTAAACAAGATTATCCCTACAGTTCTAATTCACGAGTTCCTGGGTCTCACTTTCGATTACAGACTCTCTTGAAACGACCATATCCATTCTCTAAAGGCCAAATGTGCTCAGAACTTGGGAATACTGAAAATGCTCTTAAACAATACGTGGGATTTCAAACAATACGTGGGATCACCACTATCTCCTTAAATTATTCAAATATATAATCAGATCCAAACTAGACTATGACAGCATAACCTTCGCTATTGCCCCTAAATCTAACCTGTGCTCCCTAGACGTGATTCAAAACTCATACCTAAGACTCATAACTCTGGCCCCATTCAGGCCTTCACTTCCAGTTACCAGCCTGTTTTCCAACTCCAACCAATCCTTCCATTCCCGTCCAATCATAACCTGGCCCTTGACCCAAGACTCCACTTTCGGCAATTATCAGACGAGTCCAACATCGCACTGAACGTTCTATTTCCATTTCACATTACTCTTACTCCTCCTTGATAACAGCAGCACATTCAGGTAGACTTTTCCCTACTAAGATAGTGATAAAGAATCTACCTGTAACTCTATATATAAATCCAATATAAACATCTCATTCTCCATGGCCGCAGCTTACTACTTGGTAGAACATCCTCAGGATTTAAACTGCCATCTGCAACCAGTATACTTAATGCTGAACCAGTGGCCATTGAAAGATCCCTTATTTATATTAAATCAAAAGCCGCAAATTCCTAGATCCCGTTTTCTGACTCCAGGAATGCCCTTCGATCTAAAATCGTGTTATTTCCTACCCAGTCATTGCACTAATTACAGACCTTGTAGAAGACACTGTTGGTCAGGATTCTTCTCTTCTTTTCGTGTGGCCTGTTTTCGTGTCTTTCGTTCTTTTCTTGCCCTGGTCATAATGACATCAAGGGTAATGAAGAAGTAGATCGGGTTACAAAACACGCAATGCAGTACTCTCCCTTACATGCGCAGTTTTCGTATGATCTCTCTTTCGTGAAAAACTACTTTCAATTTAATGTTATGTACGGTTAATGTAGGAGGTAAGGATAATTCGGTCAAAAAACAGCATATATTTGTGATTTTTTTAAAAATACAATTAATATAAAAAAATATATATTATAATAGGATATAATAAATTGACATTTTAGGAATATTCTGTGAAATTTTCATTAAAATATGTATAGAAATGAGTCGAGAATTTCATTAAAATATATAAAAGTTTATACATTTTTTTGCAGGAAAATTTTCAATCTCTCTGTGTTCCAATTTCTATTTTTCTCGTACTTTTTTCCATATCCTTTATCTTCGCCTGATTCATTAATTGTGCATCGTTTCCAGTTTTTGATAAAGTTGGTTCAAATTTTTCTTTGGTTTTGTTCCATTTCCACACCTTCCGTTCCGTTAGTTTACATACCCGATTTTAACTTTCTTGCGTTTAATTTTCTCTTCTTGCGCTATCACTTTTATCTTCTTTTATTTTTTTCGATGGGTATTTAAGGCCTGTCGAGCTGCTTTATTATTATGACGTGTGAAATTCTTTATGCTACAAAAAAAAACTATATATTCTTATCAAAATAAATTATATAACTTCATTTTTATATTTTAATGGGCAACAGAAGAAAACTGTGTTACAGTTGCAGTGTTTTCCTCTTGATTGAAACTATTATATAGACGGAATGCTTCTGTCATATGAAGAAGATAAAAAAGTATTTTAATAATAAAAAATTATGTCAATAGAATATTAGCTTATATAAATTTATTTGTAAAAATATTTCTAGAAAACGTAACAAAATTCTCTATATTAACATCATTTATTTAAAGCTCTGATATATATCCTCACCTGTTTCTACCCTCTAAGTTAAATTATCAAAGTACTTTTATTTACGCCCTGTATTATATACAAGATGCGTCTCACGCAAAACGATATTTTTTTTTACCAAAATCATTGTTAATACTTGATTTGGAAATTTGATGGAAATTGATTTTAAATAAATAAGCGAGGATTAATATTTAAGGATAATATTAAAATGTCCGCTATATTTAAAATTGTATGTATAACAACTGTTTAAACACACAGTGTCTTTTTCAAATATAAACTATGTTAAACAGTTTAATATAGTTTATATTTGAAAAAGGCACTGGGTGTCGAAACAATTGTTATACATACAGTTTTAAATATAGTGGAAATTTTAGATTTTAATCTTATTTATTTAAAATCATTATTTTTATTCAAAATGGTCTCCTTGCGCGTCAATACAGTCTTTGTATGGCCAATTAAGTTGACGAATGAATTTTTGAGCTCAGCCAAAGATATGTCTTTCTGGATGGCGGTCGATGCCATTTGAATGACTTCAATGTCGGTATAACGCTGTCCTTTCATCGTCAAATGAAGTTTTCCGAAGAGGCAGAAATCGCAGGGAGCCAAACCAGGCGGATATGGTGAATGATTGATGGTTAAAATGCCATTTGTGGTTAAAAAATTAATGATGTGCGTCGAGCGATGGGACGGCGTATTATCATGTAACATGCGCCAGCTGCCTTGTTGGAGGTATTGTGGTGGCGCACGACAAATATGCGACAATAGACGCTAACACCAAGATAAAATACAGCTCTGATCGTTTGACCAGACGGAACAAACTCCTTGAGCACAATTCTCTGCTAATCGTAGAAACAAACCAATATTGTTTTGATTTTAGCTTATCGAGATGCCTTTTCTTCAGATTTGGATCGATCGGGTGTTTCCATGTGGCATCTTGACGCTTGATTTCTGGAGCATATTGAAAACAGCACTCCTCATCAACAGTAAAATTGTTGTACTTAAAGTTTTTGTCTTTTTTCAACTATTTAATCAAATCTTTGCAATGTTGGGTTCGGAGCAATTTTTGGTCGTCAGTCAATTTGCGTGGAAAAAAAAGCGTCCAAAAGTCAGCACGAATGAAAGTTAAATTTGTGATAGACAACTACAAAAACAGAAGTGATGCTTATCATTGTCGTTGTCTAAAAGCTGGGCCACATCATCATATAATAACTCAATTTCCTGATCACCACAGCTTATAGTTGGTGCATAAGCTTGGACGATTTGAAGCTTACACTTTTTATTCAAGTGAATGTCGCAATGGGCTAGTCGGTCAGACATACTTTCAAATTTTATGACACTATCCTTAACCTTTATATTAATGAGGTAGCCAATTCCACCACATCGTCTATTCTCCGTACCCCGAGTGTAGAGTACCTGACCAACTGTTTTCAGTTTGATTAGCTCTTCGCATTTTCTTCGGGTTTCGCACAGCCCTATGGTATTCCAATGTATGTTGTCAAGTTTGATTAACAGTTTTTGCAGTAGTTCATCCGTTAGCATTGTCTGAATATTTAGAGTTGCAGTATGAACTCATTTTATAAGAAAAAAATCAGCAGAAAATGGATATGAAAAAGTCAATATAGTCTCACATATAAAATTGACTAAATCATGTTAAACAATAAAACAATATTTTGCAATTGTACTGTACTTTATCGTTTTAATGTTGGAAATGGCCAACGAACAAAGATTAAGCTAAACTGCTGAAGAGAACGTACAAAAGTGGTAAAATCGAAGAAGGGCAAAATTAATTTTAGGAAGCTGCTCCGGAGGGGCAGGAATTTTGAGATTACTTTGTCGAACCGGTTTGCTGTGATGCAAGACTCAGAGGAGGCGGAAGTAACAGATCAGTATAAAAAATTATCGACAATGTGTTGGAAACAGCTGCAGCAATCGCAGCAGCAGAAAAAAGTTTCCTACGGTCAAAAATGCCTATTGAAACCTTTAATTTAATGAACAAACGGCGTACAATGAGGAATCTAGGAAGTCTTTTTAGCAGAGTCAAATACGTTGAGCTGGTGCAAAAAAAACTAGAAGAAAACAAGAGAATATACAAAGCCAAATACAAGCTAAGGAATAAAAGGATAGAAGTGTTTGCGAGAGGAAGGCAGAATGTGCGGGGAATGTACAAAAATGTTAGAGGTTATCAGAAGATTTTATTTAAAATTATATGAAGATTAGAACCAGTCGAAAAGAGCACTTCCCACGGAAAAATCTGCTCTGCTAAATAATTGTTCCCCTTATTATACTTTGCAGTATCTTAGCACGAATAATCTGAACTAAGGCGAATTTTATTCAAAATAGGGAAGTTCTAAACTTCACTCATATAAAAAGGATGTGATGTATAAGCGTTTTACTATCACGGTGATTTTTCTTGTGTTAGTTGGCCAATGAAATATAAATCTGTCTTAAATATTACCACTATCTCTCGATATTTAACTCTACCCTTCAATGTTTTTGCAGTATTTTCATATCTGTTCAAATTTTGAATATCAGTCTTGATCAAATCTTTCACGATATTTTTTGTTCGACCAATGGAGATGAATTTGTATTTGTATTTTGTCAAAAATTTAGTTTGAGCGTCATTTTTTTATTGATTTATTTGGATTCAATTAAAGACAATTCGATATCTTAAAACACATCAGTGGTCCGATTGCTAAATGCACCAGACAAATGTAGATCAAATATTTCCAAGTGTATTTCATATTCTGAAAATTTTGCTTTATCTAAAGTTTTCAAATATTTTTCATGCTTAAAATATGGATGTCATTATAAAGTTTAGTTACCGAACAATAATAAATTAATGCAATAATAAATAAGATACCACCTTAATAATTACTATAATTGTGATAACAATATGACAAAAGATAAAAGGAAGAAAAAAATAAAAAAACATTTTAATGTTTCTATATTTTATTATAATATTGTGGTATATAATAACGCAAATATTTGTGAATATTTAATATGCACATTTACTCGTTCTTTTTCTCAAAATTTGAATTTCGTATAAATCATTTGGAATATCAACGGCACACTGTTGTAATATTACTTCTGCGTTTTTCGACCTGTCTTCAATTTTGTTAACATCGTTTTTGATATCCGTAGGAACTTGAATAGTTATTTTGTTCAAATTATCAACAACCTTATTTATGCAGTCAATGGGGGTCAAGTTTTTTCTGCATTTTTCCAAAGCATCAGCTTGATCGTCAATTTGCTGACTGATATCACTGAAATCAATTAACAGCAGATTAGCAGCTTCCAAAACAAAGTCAAAGAATTCATAGCTACAAACTACAGACATATATGAAATACTAATTTTCATATCGTAAAAGTCTGCCTGAAGTTTATTAAGACATTGTATTATTTCTTTTGTGCCTCCAGCAAATAGATAAGCCTCCCCGAGAAATAATTCGAAGTCACGCACTTCACCTTCAAGGTAAACGAGAAAGTCTGAATTATTGTAGGCTTTTGATTCGCTCCGCCAAAGGGTTGCGAGGGTGGAATTCACAGATTTTGTACCAGATTCGACATTTTTATTAACGGTGTCTCTCACTTCTTGTAAAACCTTTAAAGCTTTTTCTATAGCATCATCAACATCATCATTAACGGTTTGAATACGGTGTCCCAAAACCTTTAATAAAAAAAGATTATTTAAACTTTGTTTTTCGGATGTGTGTGTGTGTGCGTGTATCTGTGTGTATGTGGGTGCGTGCGTACCTGCATCTGTGCGTGTGTGTGTGTGCATGTGTGCATGTGGGTATGAGCGATGTGCGTGTGTGCATGTGTGCGTGTGTGCGTGTGTACGTGTGTGCGTGTGTGCGTGTGTGCGTGTGTGCGTGTTTGCGTGTGTGCGTGTGTGCGTGTGTGCGTGTGTGCGTGTGTGCGTGTGTGCGTGTGTGCGTGTGTGCGTATGTGCGTGTGCGATAGTGGTAATCCACTATCTTAGCATGATCAAGAAAAGATTTAAACTGGATGATTCTACTTGGTTACCGAAACATATAACGTGAAGTAAAAAAAGTGATTTTATGTTTAGTGTCTATAGTAGTATGTGTAGTGTTTATAAGCACAAGCCAAACTTGTGATTGCTTCAAACCACACTTTAAAAATATCGTGTTGTGTATAAAATTCCTAGGGATTTTTTGAAAGCACAGAGAAATTCAAATAATTTACGTAAATATTTAAGTAGTCTACTATGTAGTTACCATTATTATTTACAACTTTTTGCCAACGTAATAGGTAAATTTTTATTGCCAAAAAATGTTAACAGGTTATTTTTCACCTATTCTTCCGTTTCACTATTTTTCACTCATTCAGTTTTCCCATATAGAGAATTTTGAAGCGAGTGGAATTATCCGAGGGTGTGATTCCTGGTTAGTAAGGTGGATGACGAAAGACATCTCAATTAAAACCCCATAATTTTTGCTGAGCTCTGATTGGAACGTGTATGGTTCATTGTCATGATGAAACACGAATTGATAATTCTGGATATTTTTCTTCAAATGGAGGTATCGGCCGATCGAACTGTGAACAGTGGAGTTCGATTTGGTGGTTTGGTTGCCTGGAAAAAGTTCATAGTCCCTTCCAATATCAGCAAATTCAATGCGTATTTTTTTTCGGATGAAGGTCGTCTTTCGTCGTATTTAAAACCGCTGACTTTGGCAACACCCATGATTTTTTCCCCTTTTTATCACCAGTTACCATCCAATTCAGAAATAAGATAAGATTTTAGAAAAAGATCGCATCAAGAGATTTGGTTTAACAGATTTCACTCGCTAAGTTCGCCATGGACCTACACATCGTGCGTACCATTTTTTTTTTGAGTTTATCAAAAACGGTCGATTTGCCAGTGTTAAATTTAGCTGCTTTCTCACGGACCGCGATGCATGGATTTTAGGTCAAAAACCTCAACCCCTGAACCGGCCATATCACTCCTACACCATGGTCTTCCCAATAGAACCCTCTCCTTAAGAGCCACAAATCTTGTTTTTCTTTTTGGACAGCCTTGTTGTCATTTTTTAAATAGAAAGCATCATGTGGTTTAAATGCTTATGCTTAAAAAGTTATCAACAGAAGTTTACAATTTGAATCAACTTGACTAACTGAAGGCAAATCAAAGGAAATCTGAATGTAAGCATTATAAAAGCTACAAGAATTAATAATAAGTAAATAAACATTAATAACCCAATATATATTGTCGTTTGCAAATATTAGAAGAGCAACAAATGAAATATCGGTACAAACTTTCCATACAATCCGATATTTTATAATATCTTACCATATATATCACAGTAACAAACGTACATGTGTGAACAAGAAAACTGTTACGTTTCATACCGAACAAAACATATTTACCTTATAATTAATGACATTTCTTAATTTCAATTAGGAATAAAAATGTACCATTAAACCGTTTTTAACCGGTAATAACATTTTAATTAACCTGAAGATGATAAACGAAATGCTGCAGAACATTCGTAAAGCTGCGGTAAACTGCACTACAGTACTGTACACATGCATTTTTCACTAAGGTTTGTTTTCACTTATGTTAGTTATAATTTAACTTATGAGCTAACTTGCATCAAAACATGCCAACAAAAAAAGTCGTTCTATGGGCCGTTCTCGTCGTTCAAAATTAATTTTAATAACCTTACTAATCGCATTTTAAACTTACATTTACATTTTTCGACATATTCTACTAATTGATGCGAAGGAATGTATTTTCAATATAGACATAACTTTGGTAACATAATTAATTGTTTTTTTAATACTGTGACATAATGTATATATTTTTCATATTTGTATACATTTAATTAGTGGAAAATGGAAGAAATACCAAAGCTGGTATGAAGCGAAATGTTTTAGCGTAATTTCGTTTTTAGCTCGATACAATTCGCCCAACGATTTTCCAACTTTTTAAATCTTTTAAAATGGTATGATTTATGGCAAGCCTACAAAACTGTGCCCTGTTTCAGCGTTAATATATTCCTTTTATGTCAATTTATTTCCAAAGGAAAATTAACCGAAAGGAGCCTACAGTAGAAACTTTTTCGGACTGGTATTTGTGCTTAGTGAACAAACGCGGCACGCTATCGCTCTGATAGCTTCATGTTCAAATGTTCACGTAAGATGTTCCATACTGATTCGTTCAAGATGTCTTTCATCTCAACTATATATCTAACCACAGTGATCGAAATTATGTACTTTCGGAGAGTGTTAAAACAAACCTAAATGTCATATCGACTTGAAATTCATGGCGGGTTACTAGAAAGGATACTACTTTCCTGAAATATGATCACATTTGCGATCGGATCGGCATCCTACGAAAAATATTTTACTTTTCACTCTAACTTCATATATTGTACTCTCAACATACAGATAAAATTAAAAAATAAAAATCATACGAAAAAAGTGACAAAAAAAATCCGAATACAACTAAATGAGTTAATATTATCAAAATGATGACACCTTTATGAAAATTTTTTTTATTGTATTTAATATGTTATAAAAAAATATTTACCTGTAAAGCAGAGAAAGCTGCTAAAGCTATTATTACCGCATTTGTTATTGTCATTTTATAAGTTTGTTCGACTATGCGATTTGCTAAAAAGTGTCGTTCTTATATTTTGCGATATCTTATCATTAGACGACTGATCAAACATAAAATTTACATTATGATGGAAAATATCTAAAGTCCACTTGTATAAGCAGGAGGTGATGTATAAGTGTTTTGTTATTCTATTGATGTACAAATACATGTACAAAAATTGAAATCACTTCCGTCGATCACTTTACTGATATTTGCCGTAAGCTGAAGGCTAATTTTCGTCTAAGGAATAATAGCTCCTGCGGCTCTAAAGTGTGTACCTGCGCAGCGCGAGGTAATCCTTCAAGCCACCAACCGACCGTTGTAGCTGCCGCCGAGGGAAACTCTAAAAATGTTAGACCTCCTCGTCCCCATAGATGCAATACCGTCGATGGTGGTCGTATAGTCTCCACTAATCGAACTGTATCTAATGTACCTCGCACATCCCACTCGACAGGTCCCCAACAGGACAGGAAATCAGTCGTTTGTTGGAATTGTAAACAGTTCGGTCACCTGCATAAGGCGTGCCATTCCCAGAAGAATAGGTTCGGCTTTCGATGTAGCCTAGCCAACGTTACTGTGAGGTCGTGCCCAGCTTGTTCAAAAAACCATTAAGAGAGGCATGCGCTAACAGCCGACATGTTTTTCCCCGAGCCCCGAGGGTGTGTGTTGGAAGAACTGGCTTGGTGTTGTTAAGCATTTCTTTCCTCAGACCGAACATCCCATTGTGGCTACTGTATTATTAGAGAAACCCTGGGACGACAGACTTTATATCAGCGTGGAAGTATTTTCAGAGGAATTTACCGTTCTTTTAGATTCAGGTTGTACGAATTCAGTTATCGGCACCGATGGAGTGGAGTTCCTCAAGAATTCGAGTATAGCTATAAACTCTTCCACCTTCTCTTTCGTTAGTTTGGCAAATGGTTCCGGTAGAACGGTTATTGATTTAGTTGACTTGTCGATTGTTATCGATGGAGCGTGTTTTGTTGTTTCTGCCCTTGTCGTGCCTTTACTTAAGTTCCACTTTATTATAGGAAGTGACCTCTGGGAACAAAGCCTTCCGGTTATTGATTTTAAAGCTAAAACTTTCTGAATTCAGAGTCATGGAGCCACCCCTTTTTCCACTGACGTACCGTACGAATTATTCGATTTAATTCCTCAGCATATTGCGATCAATGACTTGTCTCCGAAGCAGAGTTTATCAGCCGAACTTGTCATTAGGCCCTTTGACAGAATTAGTATCGAGCATAAACTTGGACGAACGAGTAAAATCACTCTTAGTATCGATACCGCTGATGCCAAGCCTTATAGAAGCAAGCCTTATTTTATTTCCAATTATATTAATGAGATTCTCAACAAGAAATTGGATGACATGCTTGCGTGCATGTCGCAAAAAAAGAAAAGACGGGTGAATATCGTTTCTGTTTTGGCGGCCGCCCTTTCAATGCACTCACCATGCATAATGGTTTCCCCTTGCCCCGTAACGACCGTATCTTGAATATGATGCGAAGTATATCTCCGCGATAGACCTCAGAAAGTATTTTTGTCGTTATCGGTCGTGGTCTTTTCCAGTTTGTGATGATGCTTTTTGGTAATATGGCCGAAACGCAGCAGCGTCTAGTCGACTCAATCTTCGGTCCGCGTTACAAATCTCACATTTTCTGTTATTTTGATGACATAACTGTGTGTTCATCGATTTTCGAGCAACACGTTAAACTTCTATCGGGGGTTAAGGAGAACTTAGTGAAGCTAATCTTGCCATCAACTTGAAGAGGTTCTTTAAAACCACCCTTAACTTCTTGTGCTATGTCGCAGGCAAAAATTTCTTGCGTACCGACCCTGATAAGATATCGCCCATAATTAGCTACCCTCGTCCAACCACTACTACCGAAGTAAAACGCTTCTTAGGTCTTTGTTTCAGTACCGCCGTTTCATTAAGGATTTTTCCACTTTGGTATCCCCTTTGAACAACCTCCTTAAAGGCATTACGAGAAAGAAACAGCCTATAACAGGTGCCAAGGATTCCTTTCTCAAAATAAAAAAGGCACTGGTTTTATCCCCTGTTCTATCTCAACCTGATTTCTCGCAACCGTTCACCATCTAGTGCGACGCTTCCGATTTTGGTCTTAGTGGTGCATTATCCCAAGAGTTGGATGGCAAAGAGAGAGTTATTGCGTATGCTAGTCGATCACTATCCCGCACGGAGCGTAACTATTCCGTGACCGAACGCGAATGCTTGGCCGTCATTCTCTATAGAAAAGTTCCGTCCGTATGTGGGAGGGCACTAAATATACCGTTATTACCGATCACTATTCCCTGCTTTGGCTTAATTATTTGAAGAACTCTACCGGCAGACTGGCCCGTTGGTATTTGCGTTTGCGACAGCATACCTCTGATTTGGTGCACCGTAAGGGCGCTAACCATGTTGTTCCCGACGCGTTAAGCCGGATGTTCCCCGATCCTACGGTCCCTGAAGTGTGTCGTGTGACACACTTCAGAAGTGTGTGGTGTGGTGTGGTGTGTGGATGTGTGTGGTATAGAAGTCCCGTGGTATGCAGAATTGCGAACAAAAATTCTTGATTCCCTCGATGAATACCCCCAATAGAAAGTCGAGAACGAGAAGATTTATAAACTTGCCCCTTGTAACTTACCGCTTAGGACCAATGTTACTGAGTGGAAGATGTTAATTCCCAAACCGCAGCGGGCCGACATTATCAGGTCGTGTCACGACCGGCCTGTTGCCGCGCACCTCGGTTTTTTTAAGACACTGTTGCGAATACTGGAAAACTACTATTGGCCGAAGATGCGCCAGGATATCTTGAAATATGTTAGATCTTGTCAAGTGTCTGGAGCGCAGAAGGCTCCCAAAGCAGCTAGAATTGGTTTTATGGGGAAGGAGAAGGAGACGCAATTTCCCTGGCAAATTATCGCGCTTGACTTGGTAGGACCGCTGCCACGATCTCGGCCCGGTTTTAACGGGCTGTTGGTAGTGGGTAATTGGTTTTCTAAGTATACACTAATCCACCCCTTGCGTAGTGCAACAGCCTAGAACATTGCACGATTTTTAGAAAATAACTTTTTCCTTGTTATTGGTGTTCCTCAATTTGTGATATGTGCCGTGTACTTTGCGTAGTGTAATTTCATAGAGAGGAGCAACCGGACGATCACCACAGCGATACGCTGCTACATAGACGAGCACCGGAATTGGAATGTCGAATTACCGAAATTATAGCAAGCCTTGAATACCGGGCAACATGAGGTCAACAAATTTATCCCTTCCTTTCTCAAATTTGGTCGCCATGTACCCCTATCGGAAGACTATTATAATTGGGACCCTGAACTTTCGGAGAACATAGGAAGAACGTCTTTTCGTTTCCTTGAGTTCCGCGAGCGATGTGCTTTAATTATTACTCACTCCTGCGCTACCACCTCAACCTACCGTGGCGACTTATCCCATAGCTCTGACTATTTACAGTCTAGATAGCGAAGGTTTGTTATCGATTAATTACCGCCCCACCGCATGTAACGTATTTCCTTCGCTTTTCGTTTTTCTTTATCGCCTTCCCTTGTTTTCTTCTCGTTTGGTTTCTCGAATCTCTAACCGTATCGACAATTTGGAGTTAAATGATTCTTATATCGCTTATCTTACCGATGGTTTTGGACTGTCGTGTTGGACAGTTCCAATATCGCTTACCCTACAGAGGATTCTGAGCTATGTTGTGTAGTTCATTATATGGCGAATAGTTCGTGATGCCTTTTATCTTGCCGATCCTCACGGATTGTCACCTTGCCGATTGGTTATACGTGCCGTTTGACCGATCGATCATTTTACTTTGCTATACCGATTAGCTTTTCGTATCGCTTGTTTTGTCTGCTGTCTTTGGCTATTCGATTGGCTTCTTTATGGTTTACCGCGTTGATTATTTATTTATACCGTTTATCTTATAGATTATTTTACCTTACCGTGCCAATTAGGCTTTGTATCGCTTATCTTGCTTGTTGTCTCGAGCTGTTTAATGAGCTTTGTTAAGATTTATCTTGTTGGTTATTTGACCGTTGTGTCACTACTGCACCGTCTCGGGTATCCACTGATCCCGTTTTGTCATGTTCCGCCTTTGTTGCCTAACCGTGCAATTATGCGTTCTCTCTATATCGCGTGGTTCCCCCCTTCTTTTTTTTTGGCCTGGTTGAGATTGAAAAGCACTATTTCCTGTCCCTATTGCCTTGACATTTTCATCCAACGGCACCTTACCTTGTCTATCAGCAGTTCTTTTCGGCCGGACGCGCGCATTGGCCAGTGTGCAACGCCTGATGAAGGATGCGCTACTGTATGGCTGCTTAGTAACGTGTTACGGGCGTTAGCGATCGACAGTTGGCCGCTGTCTTTTGCTGGTGCAGCGCGCGACCCTAGACTCGTTCCTGCATCACCCTTTTCCTAACCTTCCGACTCTCGACTGCCTTTCATCCCTGTATCGTCTGTTATCGGATTAAAAGGAAGGAGACCTCACTTTGTCACGTCTTCCTGGTTCACCGCTTTCTTTTTCTTTATCCAGAAGGGGATAGTGTAACGTTTGGGTTTCCCCCCGTTACATATGTATCCTCATCCTCCTTCGTATTTGTCCAACCCCGATCTCCGCAGGCGTCACAGATTTTTTGCTTACATCTATATGGGCGGCGACCATTCTTATCTCTCTCCGGAAACACGCCGTCCATGGTGCAGATTCCGCCATCCCTACCTCTTCTAAAGTCCCTTGTATCGCCGTCCCGCTTGGTACGACCAACGCTCCCTCCATGACTTAACCCGGTATTTGCGAATCTGACTGCCGTCGATAAACAGCGTGTCGTGTTCTAGCCCTTAGTATTGACAACCACGGTGAGTTTTCTTATTCTCAAGGCACTTTTGCGATTCCTTCTGTCGTTATATATAGGGTCTACCATACTCTCCATTTCAACCACGACACACCACTAAGCATACCGTAAGGATTCCGTACACAACCAGTTACGTCACCAGTTACGTCACCAGTTGTGACGATCAAATGTAATTTGATGTACCATAACTTACTGCTGTACACTACATCATTCCTGCTGTACAGTACACTGTAACTTCCTGCTGTACAGTACACATTAACTGCTGTACACTACATCATTCCATCATTACATCATTATATCATTACCGTTTCCGTATTATCCGAACGTAAATAATTACTTAGAGAATAAGTATTTCCTAATCGTGGTTGGCATAGGCCTCCACTGGCACCCAACTTTTGATTTTCTCGTAGTTATTCTTAAGCATATCTTTACCTTTTCCTTAATTTTTTTTACACATAATTATAATTAGTTCATTAGATAATATATTCATATAATTCTATTTCAACGTTATTTTTGTGCACGACCTAAAGCTTTCATCCACGTACCCCCAGCCCCGACATAAAAAACTAGCCCGGTAAGGTGAGTACGTTACAATACATTTATATCAAGTCTAGAAGCTTTGTATATATACTCTTATAACATTGGTATACTTCTTCAAATCTACTACCCCATGAATAAAAAATCTATTTGTTTTATAATTAAGACAATTTTTACATTATAAATAGAGGTAGGTTTATAACAAATTCTTTATAACACATAACGTTAACTAAAAATTGAAGATTAGAAGAATTGTTAGCAATAATGAAGCTAAATGCAAAGGATGATTAAAATTAAAGAAAACCCAAATCGGAATATATAACTCTTTTAAAGGTGTATCTAGAGATATAATTATTAATTTGTCATACAAATTTATTATTGGTCTAATGACTTCAAATGATGCATTGACTTCAAATGATGCATTAAATTTTAATTAACTGAAAATTATGAAAATGCTTTACACATGTTTTGAGATTCTCTAGTAAAAATTCATTCTAAAATTTATGTAGATTCTCTAGGCTGTGTTCAGTTTTAAGTTTGTTCATCAATCGAAAAATATCGAAAAAATCACTAAATATAATGAATTTTATAACGTAAGCTCAATAAATGTTGTTAAATGTTATGAAAAAAATAAAATAATGTACGAATAACCACTAAATCAATTATTAGTACCAAAATAATGACAATCTATAAAAATAATTTTTTGTAAGGCAGAAAGAGCTTCTAAAGCTCCCACTACCACATTTGTTGTTGCCATTTTGTAATTTAATTTGATTAATGTGACTTGCCGTGGAATTGTCATTCTTTTATATTATGCGATGTATTTTTATCAAATATCTTATCTGAACCAAATTTTAAAGTAATATCCAGATTTAGAGTCCACTGAAATAAACAGGATGTGCTGTATAAGTGTTTTGATAACTCCTTGGTATAATTTTGTGTTCGTATCCTTATTTTAATATATTTCAGATTAATTTTGTTTTTAGAATATGTTTTAAGATATTCCCAATATTTTTCACTCTTTTTCTCTAACCTTAATTTTTTTCGAATATTTTTAGGTTATACTCTAGGCTATGTTTATTTTCAACTTCATCGATCAAGCGAAAATAATGAAAATAAAATCGTTAAATATAATGAATATATAACCCAGACTGAACATATGAAATAAGATTATAAAATTAATAATGAATATTTTTAAATATAGGGTGTCTGGTGTATCGTTTGGCAAATTAAAATTTTTTACTATGTCCTCAACCTTCATAAAGCATTATTGAGCCCATAGGTTTTTTTATGTTAATTATTTAATTATTTATTTGAAAGATTCCAAAAGTCAGCATTGAAACTTGAATTAAAAAAAAAGTTATTGGTATAGCCTCTAAATATTTTTTTTTTTCATTTTAATATGTACTGTTGTAGGGTTCTATGAAAATCAAAATTAGATGCAGGCGACATCTAATTTCCTCTTTTAATAGACTCGCAAAGTTTTTGGAAGAAGTAAAAATAAATTTAAAGTTAAATTTTGAATTATATTGTAGCGTTGACGAATTCTTGTTCAAAAGTTTATTTTGGGCGAATTGTAATTGAAAGAGCTCCTGTATCGTTAGAACAAGGCCAAGACAGTCTAACTTCAAATCTCCAGGTGAGTGGACATTTTCGCGCCTTATCTTTCCGACAGAGGTACGTAGGTTTGCTGGCCAAGTCATGCTTAGGCTTATTTTTTCTGATATTTTTGAAGAGGGTTTTACGACCAGGCAGCAGAGAATCTGATCAACCAGAGACCAGGTCATTTAAGGACCACTTATTTCAGGACCTGACCATTGCCGAAACCATACTATTTTTGGGGCAACTTAGCACAGTAACAGGTCAGTCAGGTTCGAGACTATTTCGGAACCCCTGAGAGATTTTGGAGACCAAGTACGGGATAGCGGAAGAAGCGGAACAATCAGGAAATAAGGTCAGACAAATACATTTTATTATATTTTCATATACATATAAACATCTCAGTTACCATTTTTAACAAATACACTTTTAGTATATTTTCGTACACAGATAAAGATCTCAGTTACCACTTTTTACAAATAAACTTTTATTATATTTTCGTAGACAGATAATGTGCTCGGTTACCATTTTTTAAATAATCAATTTGTCGTTTGATCCTATTTGATTACCCTTAAGTTGTATTTTCTTTTTACTATTGTCTGGATAGAGTTAATAACCTCTATTTTATAAGTACAGGGACATAGAGACGAGCTGGTGCAGTTTAGAGCAATTTGTTTACTTTTTGATTTTCCACGGTAAGGTTTAGCGAACCACCTGCCCTAAACCTTCCTGTTTATAGTTTATAGTTTAATTTTTTCTATCTTTTAATGTGCTTTGTGAGTTTTTTGAGTGTGCTTATGTGAATTAAAATAATAAAATGAAGTAAATAGTTTTTTTTAAGATAGACTCCTTCCCAGTTCTAGGGTCTTTTCTAATATCAAATATATTAACAAACTGAGTGGCGCCCTTTTGTTGCGCAGCTTCATCCTGTCCAGGACCTTCTTCCGTCGCCAGGCCGTCGCTGTGATCAATATTTTTTTTATTTTCAAGAAAAAAATATATGGTCACAATATATTAAAAAAAAACTAAAAGGGATAATGGTCTTCAAATTCTCAAAAAAAAAATTGTGGTTTATCCTCTCTCTAACAGTATGCATTCATGCCATAAAAACGCTTTATTAATTTCACTAATTTCCTAACTTTGTGTAACATAACTTAAGTAGATAGGAAATGCTATCTCATTCTTGCGCAGTGAAGCCTGGCTGCTATCTCTGTCTTACACAGTGTACTAACCTTCCTTCGACTTGAAATAAAAATAAATTCTTAATAATCAATGTTTTAATTAATCACTAATCTTACTCGAATTGCTGACCTCCGTTGCGTATATACGTATGCAAGTGGCGGGAAGGTAAGCGTCTGTTAGGAAAGCGTTCTTGATACCTTATTTACACTTCTCGTGCCACACCATTGACTCTTACATATGTCCGCGTATTCTTCATTTGAAAATGCAGCCATCATTAAATCGACAAAATGTCACAAACACACTAACAAAACTAAACAAAAACTAACACAACTCAACAAAAACAAATAACATAAATAACAGAATTATAAGATTAGCGGCACTGCGTTGGAACAGCCAATGTGTTAATCAGCAAAGACAGTCAAATCTCGACTAAAAAAAGTAAAACAACGGCGCGCGTTTTAGTTTTTTCGTTTGCCTAATGAAACAGAGAGACAGATAATGCAATTCTACTGTGTATGAGGGAGATAACAGTTTTTTTTATTTTCTTTGCGTCTAGAATAGTCTTCTAATGCGTCCCGATACACAAAGTTAGCAAATTATTGAAGTTAGTAAAACGTTTTTATGGCATGAGTGCATACCGTTAGAAAGAGGATAAACCAGAGATTTTTTAAAAAAATTGAAGAATATGATACCTTTAAGTTTTTTATATATGCAATTTAAAGTTAAGCTATAAATTTATGTTTACTTCTTCCAAAAACTTTGTGAGTCCATAAAAAACTAGATATCGCTTGCATGTAATTTTGATGTTCATAGCACCTTAAAACATTACACATTTAAATAAAAAAATAATTTGCAGGATACACAATCACTTTTTTTTAATTCATGTTTCAATGCTGACTTGAAATTTTTCAAAAAAAGATTTAAAAATTAACATAAAAAACCTGTGGACCCAATAATACTTTATATAGGCTTAGGAGATAGCAAAAGACCCCTCCTATAGGCCATTTTAATTTGGTAAACGATGTACCAAACACCCTGTATATCGACCTACCGCCCTAGTCTGCCTACTCCCCAGAGTCCGCAACTTTTCTAGTTTTGTCTTACCCGTTATGACATACGGAAGTGAAACCTGGATACTTACATCGCAATCAAATCAAAAATTTCGGGTAGCGCAGAGCGAAATGGAAAGATGCTTGGTATTACAAGACGAGACAACCCTGAGCATGGATCAAGAAACAAACGAAAGTGTGTGGTATCATGGGAAGAGGACAGCGAGAGAAGAGCGAAAAGTAAAGAGTAAAGAAAAAGCAAAACAGGTATACCGAGGCGATGGGACGATAGATGGACCAAGGCAATCCTGGAGTGAATAACGCTTGATCGTAAACGTCCGCGAAGAAGACTGAAAGCGCGATGGACTAATTTTGTTACAAACAAAACGAAAACTTACATGTTATATGCTCTTATAACTGTCACTCTATCACCATAAACCCGTATCAATCCACTGCAGGATGCAGGCCTCTTCAGCATGCTTCCAAATCTCGCGGTCCTGAGCTCTCCTCTACTATTCGGGTCCAATATATTTAATAATGTCATCAGTCCATCGAGTTTTTGGTCTTCTCCGTGGACGTTTGCGATCATGCGGTATCCAGTCCAGGACCGCCTGGTCCATCTTTCGTCCCATCGCCTCGCTATATGGCCTGCCCACTTCCATTTCAATTGCTTTATTCTTCCAACGATGTCACTGACTTTCGTTTGTTCTCTGATCCATGTGCAGGTCTTTCTATCCCGTCTAGTAATGCCAAGCATACATCTTGCCATTCCCCTCTGTGCTACTCGAAGTTTTTGAACTGATTGTGATGTGAGTGTCCAGGTCTCACTTCCGTTGTCATAACGGGCAGGACACACTGATCAAAGACTTTTCTTTTCAGGCAAAGTGGTAGTTTGCTCTTAAACACTATGTTGAGCCTGCCAAATTGCCTGCCAGCCATATTTAACGCGTCGTTCCACCTCCCGGACAGGTATCCCCTTCCATTGAAACCCTCTGACCAAGACATATATAGTGGTCCACAACTTCCAAATCCGTTCCTAAAACAGAAATCCTTTTGTCCTCAGCAAATTTATTGAACATGACCTGACTCTTCTTCTGGTTTATCTTTAAGCCAAATGGTTCCCCAGCCCTTTGCAGCTCTTGTACGTGTCTTTGCAGCTCCTCTGGGTCTTGTGAAAGAGGAACGATATCATCTGCGAATCTAAGATGATCCAAGTATGCACCATTAATCCTTATTCAATCCTGTTCCCAATCCAGATTACGGAAACACTTCTTCCAGGCAGACTGAAAAAAGAAGAGGCGATATGTCCCCGTGTCCCCCTCCGTACGCTCTGCTCTACATTATATTCCAACCTCAAGATCGTCAAGGTGGACTGTCGCTGTAGCTTCGTCATATATCGATCCTAGTAGATTTACATATGCTTTCTCTACACCTTGATTAAGCAGTACATCCATTATGGCCCGCTTTGAGATTGAATCAAATACCTTTTCATAATCGATAATAGCCAAGCACAGTAGCATTGTGTATTCGTTGTGTCTTTTTATGACACTCTGCTGTAGAACCTGGATGTGATCCATTGTACTGAATCCACTTCTGAATCTGCTTGCTCCCCTTGGTTGGGGGTCATTAAGTTTTCTTAGTATTCTTTTGGATATTATCTTGGTGAAAACTTTGTACACCTCTGATAGGCGATTTATTGGGCGGTATTTCTTTAAATCTTCCCGTGCTCCTTTTTTATGTAAAAGAATCACTTCTTCAGTTTTCCATAAGTTGGGTACTTCTTGTTGTTTCAGACATTTTGGGTATAATTTTGCTAGTGTTTTTATGTAAAGTCTGACCACCAGCTTTTAACATCTTCTACAGTTATACTATCCTTTCCTGGAGCCTTGCAATTTTTCATCGAGTTTATAGCCTTTGTCACTTTCTCTACCAGGATATCCGCACTTGTTCTTCAGTGGGCATTGCGTGTTCTTGCTTGATTCTGGTCCTCATACAAACCTGAATAAAAATCTTTGAACAGCCTTTAACATTTCCGTCCGTTCCTGCATATTGTACCATCCTCACGCATTAAGGAAAACATTCGTGTCCTTTTCTTTCTTAGCCTTTGCTTAGCTTTGTTAATTCCCCTGCTTTCTTCCAGAGTCTTTTGCACAAGCTGCATGTTGAATCGTCAGGTTTCCCCTCGAATACGTTTTCTTATAGTTTTGCAAAGCTCAACGTACTCGACCCTACTAAAAGGACTGTCTGCATTCTTCATTGTCCGGCGTTTTTCATTAAATTAATGGTCTCATTGGAAATTTTTGACTCTTTGAAACATTTATCTTCTGGTGCTATAGAAGCCGCCGTTTTAAGCACATTGTTAGCGATTTCTTTATATTGGTCTGTAATTTCCATCTCCTCCGGGTCCTGTAACACAGCAAAGGGATTCGACAAAGCAATTTCAAAATATCTGCCCATCTCCAACAGCTTCCCAGAATCCACTTTGCCCCTTTTTCACCCTTATCATTCTTTTGCGCTCTTTTCGGCAGTTTATCTTAATCTTTGCTTGTACCATTCGGTGGTCACTTTCCACATTTAAATGGTTAAGGACAGTACAATTGCAAAATATTGCTTTGTCGTTTGACATGAGGTAATCAATTTTACTTGTGAGTCCAGATGGACTTTTCCATGCCCATTTTCTGTTGATCTTTTTCTTGTAAAACAAATTCATAATATAGAGTTCTTGTCCTTAGCAAAGTCAACAAGCCTGTCACCTCTATTGTCCCGCTCACCGTTTCCATATGGGCCAGTTGCATTTTCACCAGTTCTTGCTTCTCCAATTCTGGCATTAAAGTCGCCTATCAGGATTTTATACCTACACTCTCTCTTGGTCTAAAAGTTGGGCCACATAAAATTCTCAATTTTCCCTCATCTTTATGGCTTATAGTTGGTGTATAAGCTTGGACGATTTGAAGCTTAAACTTTTTATTCAGCTGTGAATAGAAACACATTGGGCTAATCTGTCGTATATATGTACATATATATATATATAAGTATATATATATAATATATTATGATATATATATATATATATATATATATAATATATATATAATATATATATAGTATATTAGTTATTAGATGAGTAGAGAGGTGTTGGAATGTTACCAGGCTTGTGGCGCTATTTTTGCATCTAGGAAAAGCAAGATTAAGTTCAGAAAGGGAGAACGAGCGGTTAATTATTGAGGAATGATGTTCATTGGGATGAATTGGGGGCCAATTCTGGCATTAAAGTCGCCTATCAGGATTTTATACCTACACTTCTCTTGGTCTAAAAGTTGGGCCACATAAAATTCCCCCAATTTCCTCATCTTTATGGCTTATAGTTGGTGTATAAGCTTGGACGATTTGAAGCTTAAACTTTTTATTCAGCTGAATAACACATTGGGCTAATCTGTCGTATATAATGTACATATATATATATATATATATATATATATATATATATATATATATATATATATATATAAATATATAATATATATAAATATATATATATATATATATATATATATATATATATATATATATATATATATACTATAAATATCTATATATATATATATATATATATATATATTATATATATATATATATATATATATATATATATATATATATATATATATATAAATATCTATATATATATATATATATATATAAATATCTATATATATATATATATATATATATAAATATATATATATATATATATATATATATATATAAATATCTATATATATATATATAATATATATATATATATATATATATATATATATATATATATAATATATATATATAGTATATATATATAAATATGCTATATATATATATATATATATATATATATATATATATATATATATATATATATATATATATAAATATCTATATATATATATATATATTATATATATATATATATATATATATATATATATATATATATATATATATATTATATATATATATAGGAGCCACGCTAGCCGTGGTGTCAAGTGCTAGGGGGCGATGAGGCTAAGGGTCGAGGCCGTGGTGTCAAGTGCAAGAAGCGATGGGATGACAGATGAACCAAGGCAATCCTGGAGTGAATACCGCTTGATCGCAAACGTCGGCGAAGAAGACTGAAAGACCGATGGACTGATTTTGTTACAAAAAAAAAATGAAATCTTACACTTTATATGTCAAACACATCGCTCAATTGGGCTATTAGTGCACCAATTCACGAAGTGCTCTATAACTTTCTGAATGGTTTTTAGCTAAAAGTGTAAAATCTGACTAGGAATCCGGTCTTACCCCAGTTACGCAGTTCGAGGCTGGTAAGGCCGGATGCCTTCTCAGAGGTTTTCTATGCTGGGTACTAGCCAGCTGGTAGACTTTTTGAGATACTTATGGTTACGCACAAAACCAAGGTCCAGGGGGTACTAACCAAGGTACTAACTAATCAGCAATCCTGTGTCGGTCAGCACATTTCTACTCCGATTTTACGAGCATATTCGCTGACACCATCCCCCCACCGTAGCTTGGGCCCCCCTCGTTTACGTCTACCTACCGGCATTGCATTAAAATTGTTCTTGGTATATTTGATATCATCCATTCTTATGAGGTGACCCGTCTATGAAACGATGCCCTAGTCTTTTTATAACTTGTAAAGTTGATGATCATACCTCTTTAGCCATGTGCTATTTTGGAAAAATTAGTCCAACCATCTTTCTTAAGACTTTTCTTTTCAAAAAACACCTAGAGCAACACATATCAATCTTGGATAGAGCTCATACTTTACTCCCATATGTCACTATAGGCCGAATTAGTGTTTTATAATGTTTCTTCTCAGAGAGGTGTGTTAAAATTTTTAATCTCATGGTACTTTGCACTCCACGGTAGTTCCAGAGTAAGCGCCTTCTAATTTCGGTATACATGTTGTTCATATTTACGGATGAACCCGAGAATTCGAATTGCTTAATTCTTAGAAATGTAGATGTGCTAAATGTTATGTTGTCAGGAAAATATCAATGTTTTTCTGAGATGAATGCTTTTGTTTGAAGATGGTTTTCTGAGATGAATGAAAATGTTTTCCTGAGATTATCATATATAGTTTTTCATTTTCATTAATAGTTAAGCCCTCTGCATTGGAATACTCTTGGATATTTATTAATGCTCCCCTTATCTTTGCCGTGTTTCTTGTCAGAATATCCAGATTATTAACATAAGCCATCATCTGTATGAAGTTGTTAAAAGTAGTCTCTTTTACGTTGAGGCCAATCTCAGAAACTACTCTCCCAAGGATCAGATGAAATAGTAGGCACGCCACGGCAGCACATCACTTCTACCATGGTTCGCGAAGATAAAAAAGTGTATTGATATTAAAAAATCATATCAATATAATATTCGTTTAAAGGAATCTATTCATACAAAAATATCTGGAAGACCTTAGACTTTAAAATTTATGTATTATGTAGCTTATAATTTACATAATATCATTATGTACCTTCACCTCTCTCGGTCTCTTTTGATACTTAAATTCATTCTCGTAATCCATACTAAAATAGATGAAGAAATTGTATTGGAGCTTCCCATAAAAGAAGCAAATAGCTAACAAAAATAATCTGATGTTATCCAACATACAAAAGGCCACTACATTCCTGACATTACTGGCATTCGCATTTTTTGACTTGCACGTAACTCACCATCAATATCTAAGAGATTCGAATTTAAATTTTAGTACTCCAACGTTTTGAATTACCCCAATTGTATAAATAATCTTTTCATATTAAATGGCAAACAATATGTCCATCATAATATTTATGTAACACAAAAAACTCGTGATCTGAAATGATTTTATCATAGCAAGTTTTATTATTTTAAAAAAATACATTCTTGACCCTCGGCAATCTTAAAAATTATTAAGTCATCTAATTTTTCAAGATCTGATTTAAAAATTGATAAAAATTTTGTTAGCTGATATAACGTTTAAAGCTGGTTCATTTAGATCCGCATCTATTTCAGTCTATTGTTATGCATAATATAAGACATTTCATATGATAAAAGTCGAAAAGCGAAATATACTGAACATTAAAAATGCTACTAATGAGTACGTTCATTTTAGTTTTATTTATTTAATCTTATACTTTACTTACTTTATATTAGCAATCCCATCACACGCGATGAAATAATGAAATAGCAGCAGCCATTGCACCGCTAAAAACAAGTCGGCCGTTATGGATGGTATATCCGTAGAAGTATATAAAGCCTTCAGAGATGGCATTAGACTCCAACCTAGGCTATTATTTGACCTTATTTCGAAGCAGGAGCGGGTGCCACAGGATTTCAGAGACACCATTATCATTAGTATTTTCAAAGAGTATAGGAACCAATCCGGCTTCAACAATTTAATATAAATTTTAATTCATTCTGTTCATTGGGGTATATTTTTAGTAGCTGGTTAAATATTTTCTAAAATCGTGACTACCGGGTTACTCTCCTATGTTATACCTATTCCGGTTTCATTCCTTTGTCAATTGCAGGAAAATTATATTAAACACCTGAATATGCACATGGCCTTCGTTGATATTGCAAAGAAGTTTGCAAAAAAGTCTCTAAAAGCTTTCATGTTAATAATATAATAACTCATGCTGCAATGTCACCCAATAGAAAAACTAAAGAAGAACCGTCTCGGGTGTCAAGCCGGGCAGCATTATGGATCCAATTTGATTTAACATCTTGATGACGGTACTAATGAATACCGTTGACAGGAAGTAAGAGAATAAACGTATTGCAATACGTTATAAGATTAATGGAAGTCTATTTAATGTCCTGTTTTAACAGCAAAACCAAAACCCGAATATGCTACATCATAGAACTCAAGTTCGCGGATGACTGTGCCTTTATAGAGCATAATCCTGTTACGCTTCAACAAATGCTTAATACGTATGAAGCAGTATGCCGTAAGATTAACACAAATAATTAAAATTATGGCTGTTTGGTATAATTCACACCCTCACACCGACAGCATGTATGCATCTGGCTTTCCTTTTGAGTCAGCACAATCTTTTAGCTACCTGTGTAGTCTTGTTAACTGTAGAGCAGATCTGGACTCAGAAATTCTAAGCCGAATCACTGTGCTTCTAAAGTCTGTCATGTACCGAGCTATGAATGCGTCTTGGCTTAGTTACTAAGTTTCCTTTCTTTTAGATTCGATTAGAAAATTATAAATTTGTTAAATCGCCAATCGAGAAGCTATAATAAGAATTAACATTTTATAAAAATATGAGTAAAAGCATATTTGGTGAATAATAAATGGTTATTATTTAACAAATAAACAATAAACTAACGAACATTGTTAAAACAATTTTTCGAAAATTAGGAATCAGCCACAGACAAAAAAAGACATGACAAAGTAGTATTGACAATTAAGATAATCTCTACATGTTGATTGGCAAAAATTGATTCTTGACGTATTTAAATTCCATTGGAAACGAAAATTGTATTCGATGTACAAATATAAGGAGATACTTAATTACAGAGAAGTAAATTAAAAATGTACCAAGACTATTTCAAAGTATTCGAGAAAATAGGTTAGGACCATGTCAGGCTCCCATAGACTCAAATAATGAACATTTATTTTAATGAAACAATTAATTAATAATTTGTTAAGTGACATGAATCGTATAAAACTCTTTATGGTGTGACAAGTGAGTATTACTGGTTTCAACTTGGACATTAAGCGACATTAATGTGAGTTTTCTTTTTTTTTTGTAAGAACAAAGCATATTTTTGGCGTGACAAATGGAATAAATGGTTATAAGAGTATTACATTTTATTTTCACATAATAATTCAGGAAACAACGAAACAACAATTTGAATTTTCCTGACAACTGACGATATTGCAGATTATAAAGAAAATTATCAATTTCTGCAGAAATGGTTGCATTTTGGATATACGTTTTAAGGAATTTTTTTTCATTGCTAAAGAAACATTGGTTAAATTTACCAAACTTATATCCCTTGAAATGAGTCCATTTCCCTTGAATAAATATTTATTTTCCTGAATAATGGCTCCATTTAGGTTTTTTGACGATGTCTTAAATTTCCGTACAAGCCCGGCACACTACCATCGTCACTGATGAAGGAATACATTTGCGTTTTTTTCTTTCTCAGCTTCTGTTTAGCCTTGTTAATTCCCCTTTTTCTTCAAGAGTTTTTTGCACTAGCTGCATATCGAACCGGCGCGTCTCCCCTCTAATACGTTTTCTTATAGTTTTGCAGAGCTCAGCGTACTCGACCCTGCCAAAATATTTGCACTTCTCATTATTCGTCGTTTTTTTATTAAATCAATGGTCTCACTCGAGATTTTTGTCTGTTTGAAACATTTTTCTTCTGGTGTTATTAAAGCAGCCGTTTCAAACACATTGAAGTATTTTTTTTACATGTTGGATTGATATTTCCATCTCCTCCGGGTCTTGTAACAGCAAAGCGCTTCGACAAATCAATTCAAAAATCTACGTTACCCTTCTTTGACCTTACCATTCTTTCGCGCTCTCTTCGACAGTTAATCCTAACTTTTGCTGGTATCATTCGGTGGTCACTTCCGACATAAAAATTGTTACGGACGGAATTGCAAAATGTAGTTTTATCGTTGGTCATGTTAATCAATTTCACTTATGAGTCCAGATGGACTTTTCTATGTCCATTTTCTGATATTTTTCTTATAGAATGGATTCATAATATAAAGTTCTTGTCATTCTACAAAATCAACCGATCGGTCACCTTTATTGTCCCGCTCACCAGTTCCATAGGGCCACTTGCGTTTTCACCAGTCATTTTTCACCAATTCTGGCCTTAAAAGCACCCATCAGGACTTTGTATCTACATTTCTCCTCGAATAAAAGCTGGGGCACATCACTATAAAATTCCTCAATTTCCTCATCGCTGTAGCTTATAGTTGGTGTATAAGCTTGGACGACTTGAAGCCTAAACTTTTTGTTCAACTGAATAACACATTCTAGTCGGTGAGATATACTTTCAAATTTTAGAACATTGTCTGTCAGCTTTCGATTGTTGAGGAATCCCATTCCACCACATCATTTATTTTCCGTACCCCGAGTGTAGGATATATGACTAGTTGATTCCAGCCCCAGTTGACATAGCCCAATTATACCCCAATGTATGTTATCAAGTTTGATCAACAGTTTTTGTAGTCGGGCATCAGTTTTTATGGTCTATATATTAAGACTAGCAATGTCAAAAGCCCAATGACCGCCTGATCTAACCCGATGATTCTTTGCACCCTCTACATTGAGTCAGGTCCTCCATGCCTTCAACATGCTGATCCATTGTGGGTTGACATATTTTGATATATATATACATATTTTGTTGACATATTTTGGTTGACATATTTTGATATATATATATATATATATATATACATACATATATATATTTTTGGGTGCTTGACTGGGAACAAGCCCCACCCACCGCTTCAACTGGATGGCATATGTTTCGTCTCTCAACTTATAGACACTTCAGGGCGCCGACATATACCATACCATCAAGAATAGGGAGACCCTATCCATAGCCAACAATCTATGTATTTGCCGACTTCCCATCGGGTGGCGTATATATGTAATGTTGAGTTTCTTCGACTGCGTCCAATTAGACCCCAGCTACCCTAACACTCAGCTACTGTTGTCTCATTTGACGCAGTCCAAAAAACTTTAACAGTAGATTAACACAACACTAACAGTTTTTTCCGACGCCCTTCAAAAAAAGAAACCTTCCTTTTGATGAAAAAGGTTGTGCTGTCATATTGACGGCATGGACCGCAATCTGCCACGCTGATCCAATGCAGATTGGCAGGTTTTGGATCATGTTAGTCTGAAGACTCTGATATACAAAGATTAGCACACTCAAAAAAAACGACACAATGCACAGTAAAAGATGGAGGAAATAAAACTATAAAATAAAAGACACAGGAAGGTGTAGGGAAGGTGGTTCGCTAAAACTTATCGTGGAAAATCAAAAATTAAACAAATTGCTTTAAAATACACCCACTGGTCTCTATGTCTAAGGATAGTCAAATAGGGTCAAATGGCAAATAGATAATTTAAAAATTGGTAACTGAGATCTTTATCTGTATGTGAAAATATAGTAAAAGTATATTTGTTAAAAAAAATGGTAACTTAGAACTTTATCCGTATATGAATATATAACAAAAATGTGTTTGTTCGGCCTTATTTCCTGATTGTTCCTCTTCTTGCCTATCCCATACTGGATGTCCAAAAACCATGAGTACGACCACGGGGCAATCCGGTATCCCTATGCGGGGATCCCGAAATAATCTCGAATCTGACTGACCGGTTACTGCTCCAAAAATAGTTATGTTTCGAGAATGGTCGGGCTCTGAAATAGGAGGTCTTTGAATGGCCTGGTTTGTGTTGACGGGATTCGCTGCTGCCGGGTCGTAAAACCCTCTACAATAATAACAGAAATAATAAGCCTGAACATGAGTTGGTCAGCAAACCTACGTACATCTGTCGGAAGGGTAAGGCGCGAAAACGTCCGCTCACCTGGAGATTTGGAGTTAGACTGTCTTGGCCTTGTCCTAACGATACAGGAGCTTTTTCAATTACAATTTGCCCGAAATTAACTTCAGTAGCGATCAATCAATCTTCAATCAGTAGCGATCAAGAATTTGTAAACGTTACATTACCTCCTTCCAAAAAGAAAATTAAAGACTGCGAGAGGAGTCTTTAATTTTGATCGGTCCATAACGGAGATTACTCTGAAGTGTATTCCCATGATATGGAACACTGGAACACTGGAACAGAGGAGAGGAAATACACTCTCGTATACCAAATACGAAAAGCGAATATTGACACAGCGCGCGCACTCTAAAGTACATACCAACCGATATTCACAGCACAACACCAATTAAATTTCGGAAGATGGCTCATCTACCCAGAAAGTCGTCCAGGAACCAAAGCCTATGACATAACGGATGTCATGCTAATCAAGTTGGTTGCATCGTTGGTTGGTTGCGCCCACCTAGCATAACTGCTCGCGACGGTAACTCAGTTGGCATTGCGTGCCCTTACCGAAAACTGGAAGGAAAGGCACCTCGTTTATCAACATCAGCTGAACAACACAACACTCGCAGCCACACCTCCAGATCTCCCTTAAAACGATCGGAAAGCGAGTGAACTGAAGCGAGGGAAAAATACCCAACAATAACTCCTATATTCACCACAATAAGGAGGTGAAATATAGTTTTCACCAAACTAAAATTTACAAAAAAAAACCAAACGAAATTAAGTGATAATCTACAAGGTGAACCGTAAAACAGACACTGCCATAGGCCTTCTGGAACACATTCTGAAGGAGCTGAGACGCCACCCAGTAGTGACACCCAATCACGAGGCAAAGCCGCGACCAGATGATCAGCCCCCGTAGTGTGTCCCTAGGAACTATCCAAGGACCGTATCTCGAAACCCCGTGGCACCCGTCCTAAAACGGCCATTAAAAAATGGAAAAATACTCAGTGATCTACACTGAAGTCAAAAAAACAACTCTAAAGCCTGCATGATAGTGAACTAAGATACGAGGTAAAAAAGAAAATCACACATGGTCAAGTCTAGAAATAGGACTAAGACAATACGAGTAGCAGAGTAAGCATTAACGAGCACATGTGAAACACAGAAGTGTGGTTGTCACTAGGTTTAGTCTTGATAAATTTCGCGTATCACACGTCCCTATGGGAGTCACAATAAGTAGGTCAAATCCGGTAGGTGTTAATTAGTGTGGACTTCTAAACCAGAAAACCCAACAAAAGGCTCGTCGTTGAGACGAATAAACTCATCTCCATCGTAACATTTAATCGTACCTATTTAAAAATCTAGACAAGGAAAAATCTATTGGTTGAAGGTTACAGCTGTTGCTTATGAGAAATGCCTGAAATCCAAACATAAATGCATTTATATTTGCCTATATCCTTCCCACGGCTTGCGCCAAATTACTAACGACAATGAAAGTACCATCTGATCCTAAGGTTATGAGATAAATCGCCGCATGGGCGCAGCGGAACGAAAGGTGGACAGCACTGCCATATGTCGACAAAACAAATTAAGGCCATAGTTCCTTTAAACAAAACCTAGATTTACTCACCAAGTAAATCTAGACAAACTCGAAATGGGGGAACAAAGATTTCTCCTTGAAAATAAGATGCGACTAGCGCAAATTCGACAACGTAACTCAGGCTTGTTCTTACTGAACAAGTCTGTAGAAAGTACAAAAGGAAAAGAAAAGTGAAAAGTGGCATTTCCAAAGGCTGAGCGAGGCTGTACCTAAAAACTGCCAGCTTAAAACAAAAACAAATCAAAAAAGTCACTGAGTCAAACTATGGTCATCCGACGTACCTCACCAAACAAATTACGAAACTCTTTCAAGTTCTCTGCATAAGTGCCCCTGTTACCAGGTACACCTTGATTAATCAATGTACGACTTGATCAATAGATTGATCCGGGAAAGCGGAGTTATAATATTCTCCAGATAATGGAACATGCCGTCCGAACATCAGGAATGACGGAGGGAAACCGGTTACTTCATGGACAGCGGTATTGATGGCCTGTCTGATTTCCGGAATATGCAAATCCCAGTCCTCGTGTCTATCTACGTAACATCTGATAGCTGTCGTAATGGTTTTATTATTACGTTCCACGAAGTTACACTGAGGAGAGCAAAACGGAGTAAACCATTGTTTATCTTTATACCTGTCACATAATTCTTTCATAATCTTGCTCTTTAAATTCGGAACGTTATCACAAATCAAGATTTGGGGGACTCCAACCGACAGGAACATGTAATTCTCTATATGATCCATAACCGCAGGGCCTTTGGCATTTCTCAACGGAAAAATAAACGTGTACTTAGAAAACCAATAAGCGGCTACCAGTAAAAATTTGTTACTTTTTCTGGAACGAGGAAAAAGACCAATAAAATCCAACGAAACGATTTGACCAGGTCGGTCAACTACCTTCTCCTTACCCATAAAACCAATATTACTTAAGTTTGAGTGTTTTTGAGCATCACATACCAAACACTTCCTTACACATATCAAAATATCTGATCTCATCTTAGGCCAATAATACATCTCCTGTACTTGGAACAAGGTTTTTCGAAAACCAAAATGTGGGAGGAATATGACTCGACTCGATAATTTTCGCTCTCTGAGGTTTAGGGAGTAAGGTTTTCCACTCTCGAATATTAAAAGTATGATTCTGCTTACAAGGAACGAATTTTAGAACGTAGTGGTTCTCAACTCTCTATTGAGGAAATTTGTCCGGGTTGTTTATAATCTTTTCACACAGCGCAATATACCAGGGGTCAAGAGAATTTACTTCGATTGAGATGGATGAAACTTGCAAACACGTATTCTCGGAAGCTGCTGAAAGGCTAAAATCGGCCTTGGGATGCGGTATTCTACTCAAAGCATCAGGAACCAAGTGCATCGAACCATTTCTATGCTGTATGTCAAAAGTATGCTGCCTTAATCTCAGTAGCCAACGACTTAGTTTACCTGACGGAGTGTTTAAATTAAAAAACCATAGGAGACTAAAATGATCAGTGATGAACGTAAAACGAGAACCTTCAATCCAAGGCTTCAACTTTTTATACAGAATATAACGGCTAAACATTCACCCGTGGGCTTCCTTACTAACAGCGTTGGAGAGCACCATGGACTATAAGATTCTTCGACTACGCCCAACTGGATTATAGAATGTAACTCTTTATTCAGAATTTCTTGCATATAGGGAGACAGTAAATAAGGTTTCTTTTTTAAAGGTTGGTTATCGCCCGTATCTATAGAGAGTTTAGTCTTATCGGTCCGTCCTAATCTATCCTTTCTGTCAAATTCTCGAAAATATTCTTACAGTTCTAGAGCCTCCGCACTTTGTATAACGGACAAATCGTCAATGGAAAAAAGTTTGGATACTGGAGAGTACTCCATCTAATACGAAATCATTATTGCAAATCAACTAACGATTATTCTTAAAATTCATTACTAGATTAAAACTCACAAAATCGATACCAAAAATAAAAAGATGTATTACGGAGGGTACTATATGGACTTTAATGATTCGACAACAATCGTTAATAAAAATCGGTAGGTCAGCAAGACCAGCAACTTTCTATTGAGTTCCATTGGCAGTAAACACACTAAAGTTATTACTTAGATAAATTTTAATCTTGAGTTTTTTTAAGATCTTAACTTCGCTAGCACCAACTATAGAGGTGTTAGCTCCAGAATCTTATAAAACAATGATGTTCTGATCATAAAGTTTGACAGAAGTATATGGACGATTATCATTAACCTTTTTGAGCAACAATGGTAAAACTTCCAAATTACGGGTATAAGTCATAAAAATTAGATACGTGTTCTAACCATTTGTTCCAACCTGACCTATCAACGTGCGACCTTGCGGTTTGCCTTCTATCAGAGTACCGACCGCATGCGATATCTGATGTCCTAACTAGTTTTTTGAGCACTTAGGACAAGAACCAAGCTTAACTTTAGGTTCACCACAACGGGAGCAGAATCTTTTCTCTTTTCGGTACATGAACGAAATGTGTGATTGACTCTCTTAAAGTTGAAACACACAACATTAGGTTTCGGGCTATTTGTCTTATCTTCCTTGCATAGAACCGCAGGAGGTCTCCTAGAATCTTTATCCAAACTACAAATATCCTTATCCCAAGAACACTTTAGCTCACGGTGAAGTGGACCTTCCTCAGAACCACCAGCACTCTCTCTCTCTCTCTTATCCCGAAGTGACGAGCCACTCTTATGAGTGTCATCGAAAGCAAACAACTGAGAGGATTTTCTAGATGTAGATGGTAGAATATCCTCCAACTTCCTACATAAAACAGATAGTTTGGAGACAGTAACAGTATCGTGTAACTGCGTAAACAACGTCACATATTAAGGCAACAAGTTCTTCCGGATGTATTTGACTCTGGTAACTTCAGCAGAGGTAACGGACAACCGAGAGAACACATTCTCCATCTGTGCCATATAAACAATAACTCTTTCTGCGCGTCTCTGTTTCCGCTGCCGGATTGGTTCCCAGACATCATAGTCTGCATGAGGAGACAAAAAATCTCTCTTCAACGATATTTAATTATTTCAATTGTACCTTGACATTTAAAATTTCCAAACTGCTGTATCTTTCTCTGATACACCTAAGCAATGTTCTCCGGTATCTTGATGGTTTTATTTTTAAAAAGATTTGGAAATACGTTTCCGTCTAAAACTAGCAATTCTATTGACTTTAAATGTTCCTATTAATTAATAAATTTTCAATTGTTCTGTACTTATGCTCCCTTTTCTGATATTGTGCTTAAAACGCTAGCATCAAGCTGTCCTTGAAATCAGGCCCGACTTTGTTGGGCGTCAAATTAATGTGACCTATTATTTTCTATTTTGAGAACAAAATAAGAAACTATAGATCACAGCGACGGCAGCTGTTCGCCGAGAGCACCGGGAAGAAGATCCAGGACAGAATAAAGCTGCGCGACAAAAGGGCGCCACCCTGTTTGTTAATATATCTGATATTAGAAAAGACTCTGGAACCGGGAAGGGGTCTATCTTAAATAAAACTGTTTACTTGATTTTATACATTTAATTCACATAAGCACACTAAAAAAAAATGACACAAAGCACATTAAAAGATGGAAAAATCAAACTTTAAAATAAAAGACACAACAAGGTTTAGGGAAGGTGGCTCGATAAACCTTACCGTGGAAAATCAAAAATTAAACATACTGCTCTAAACTACACCAGCTGGTCTCTATGTCCCTGTATTTATAAATTAGAGGTTATTAACTCTATTCAGACAGTAGTAAAAACAAATATATAACTCAAGGGTAGTCAAATAGGGGCAAGCGGCAAATAGATAATTTAAAAATTGGTAACTGAGGGTCCCGAAATAATCTCGAACCTGACTGACCGGTTACTCTGCCATGTGGCCCCAAAAAGGAATAAGGTTTCGACAATGGTCGGGCTCTGAAATAGGTGGTCTTTCAATGGCCTGGTCTCAGTTGACCGGATTCTCTGCTGCCGGGTCGTAAAACCCTCTACAAGAATATCAGAAAAAATAAGCCTAAGTATGACTTGGCCAGCAAACTACGTACCTCTGTTGGAAAGGTAAGGCGCGAAAACGTCCGCTCACCTGGAGATTTGGAGTTAAACAGTCTTGGCCTTGTCCTGACAATACAGGAGCCCTTTCAATTAAAATTCGCCCGAAATAAACTTACCAGTAGCAATCCAGAATTTGTGAACGCTATAATATATATATATATATATATATATATATATATATATATATATATATATATATATATATATATATATATATATATATATATATATTGTTAATTTAGTTTTAAATGTTTTATATGTTTTGTAAAAGTTTCGGGTGTTATTTTTTTGGAAATCTTTATATACATTATTATTATTATTATTATTCACGTGTGGGCCCTGGTGGACCACGCGAAGTACAATTAGAGGCGTTTGTTGTTGTTACCCTTCCTTTGAGCCCATACTAATTTCATTCTTTCGCTATGAGCTTTTTTCCTTTCTCAGACCAAGTTGTTCCAGTCTTCCTACATTTTTCTCTCTGGCCAACCTTCCAAACGTTAACCTTGTGTCTGAAACAGCCTCTATCCTTCATTTCACTTTGTGTAATATTTGCTGATCTTAGGTCCTCTTTAATTGCCGCAATCCATTTAATTATTTCTACTTTAGCTCTACTCCTATTTTCATAAAATTCGACTATTTGTCTAGTTAGCCTATTTGGATTCATCCGTTTTATGTGTCCGTAAAACTTAAGTCTTCTTTTTCTCATATCGCTATGTATATCTGTGTATTGTTTGATTTCTTGGTTCTCTCGAAGTCGATATGTTGTTGTATTTATTTGATGGGGGCCTAGGATTTTTCTTATGATTTTTCTTTCCTTCTTTTCAATGTCCTCGATGTCCCTCTTTCTATTCAAAATGAGCGTTTCTGCAGCATATAGATATTCTGGCTTAATAACCGTGTTGTAATGTCTCAGTTTTGTGTTTTTAGATAGGCATTTTTTGTTGTAGATATTTTGTGTAAGTCTCAATGCCGTTTCCATTTTTTGACATCTACCCTTATTGGCTGCTTTTTCCAACCAATTTTCCATGATTATTTCACCCAAATATTTGAATTGAGAGACTCGTCTGATGTTACCATATTTTGTTTTTAGAAATGGTGTTCTTTGTCTGTTGCAGGTCATGTATTGTGTCTTTTCAAAGGAAATGTGGAGTCCTGCCTTTTCTGCTGTTTCTTTTAGGATTTCAATCTGTTTCTGTGCCGTTAATACATCTTGAGCTAAAATTGCTAGATCATCAGCAAATGCCAGACAATCAATTTTGATGTTGGTTCTCCCCAGTTTAATGGGCTGGTCAATATTCAGTGCCGACTTTTTTTCACGCCTCTGCTTTAATACTTTTTCTAGAACACAGTTAAATAAGAGTGGCGATAGTCCATCCCCTTGTCTCACACGAGTTTTAATTTCGAAGGGCTCTGAGATGTCACCCCTGAATTTAACTTTTGACCTCGTGTTAGTTAACGTTGCTTTAATAATTGCCAGCGTTTTCAGATCTAGTCCTTGTTCTTTCAAGATTCGGAATAAAGATTCGCGGTCAATAGACTCATATGCTTTTTTGAAATCCACAAATGTACAGACGAGATTTTTATTGTACAGTTTTTGATGTCTTAGAATCAACTTTAGATTCAGGATCTGTTCAGGGCAGGATCTGCCCGGTCGAAAACCTGCTTGATATTCACCAATGTTCAGTTCTAACTGTCCCTGTGCTCTGTCTAGTAGACATTGAGATAAAATCTTGTAACAAACTGGGAGAAGAGATATTCCTCTATAGTTGTTTACATCCGTTCTATCTCCTTTCTTATGTAGTGGATGGATTAGAGCATCTTTCCAGTCTTCCGGAATCCGTTCGGTTCGCCAAACTTCTTGTAGAATTTTGGTTATTTCCTTGATTGTACCTGGACCAGCGGATTTCAAAAGTTCAGCAGTGATTCCATCTTCACCAGAAGCTTTGTTATTTTTAAGCCGCTTGATCTGCCTAATTATTTCCTCTTCATTCGGTGGTAATGAATCTGGGTTTGTTTGTTTAGGGTTTAGTGTTGGTAATCTGTTTAAAGGCTCAGGACAGTTTAGTATTTGTTCAAAATATGTCGCAAGTTCTTTGCAATTGTCTTGGTTATTTAGAGCTAATTGTCCGTTTTCCTTTTGAAAGCATAGGGTCTGCGATTGATAGCCTGTTAATTTAGTTTTAAATGTTTTGTAAAAGTTTCGGGTGTTATTTTTTTGGAAATCTTTATATATGTTATTATTATTATTATTATTCACGTATGGGCCGTGGTGAACCACGCCAAATACAGTTAGAGGCGTTTATTGTTGTTAGCCTTCCTTTGTGCCCATACTGATTTCATTCATTCGCTATGAGCTTTTTTCCTTTCATCAGACCAAGTTGTTCCGATCTTCCTACATTTTTCTCTCTAGCCAACCTCGCAAACGTTGACCTTGTGTCTGAAACAGTTTCTATCCTGAATTTCACTTAGTGTAAAATTTGCTGATCTTAGGTCTTCTTTAATTGCAGCAATCCAGTTAATTATTTCTACTTTAGCTCTACTCCTATTTTCATAAAATTCGACTATTTGTCTAATTAGCCTACTCGGATTCATCCGTTTGATGTGTCCGTAGAACTTAAGTCTTCTTTTCTTCATATCGCTATGTATGTCTGTGTATTGTTTGATTTCTTGGTTTTCTCGAAGTCGGTATGTTGTGCTATTTATTTGTTTGCTGGTCTTTTCAATCTTCTCGACGTCTCTTTCTATACAAAATGAGCGTTTCGGCCCCATATAGACATTCTGGCTTAATAACTGTATTGTAATATCTCAGTTTTGTGTTTTTAGCTAAGCATTTTTGGTTGTAAATATGTTGCGTAAGTCTCAATGCAGTTTCCATTTTTTTATCTACGCTTGAATCTATACTTATTGGCTGCTTTTTCCAACCCATTTTCCATGATTATTTCACCCAAATATTTGAATTGCGAGACTCGTCTGATATCTCGTCTGATCTATATTTTGTTTTTAGAAAATGTTCATTCATTCAAGACATATATTCTTAGTCTATTGCAGGTCATGTATTGTATCTTTTCAAAGGAAATTTGGAGTCCTACCTATTCTGTTGTTTCTTTTAGAATTTCAATCTGTTTTTGTGCCGTTAATATATATTGAGTTAAAATTGCTAGATTATCAGCAAACGCCAGACAATCAATTTCAATGTTGGTTTTCCTCAGTTTAATCGGCTGGTCAATATTCAGGGCCGACTTTTCTTCACGTCACTCCTTTATTACTTTTTCTAGAACACAGTTAAATAAGAGTAACGAGAGTCCATCCCCTTATCTCACTCCAGTTTAATTTCGAAGGGCTCTGAGATGTCACCCATGAATTTAACTTTAGACCTTATGTTAGTTAGTGTTGCTTTAATAATTGCTAGGGTTTTCAGGTCTAGTCCTTGTTCTTTCAAGATTTGGTATAAAGATTCGCGGTCAATAGTATCATATGCTTGCTTGAAATCCATGAATGTACAGACGAGATTTTTATTGTACAGTTTTTGATGTCTTAGGATCAACTTTAGATTCAGGATCTGTTCAGGGCAGGATCTGCCCGGTCGAGAACCTACTTCATATTAATCAATTTTAGGCTCTAACTGTCTCTGTGCTCTGTTTAGTAGACATTGAGATAGAATCTTGTAACAAACTGGGAGAAGACATATCCCTCTGTAGTTGTTTAGATCCTTTCTATCTCCTTTCTCATGTGGTGGATGGATCAGAGCATCTTTCTAATTTTCCAGAATCCGTTCGGTTCGCCAAACTTCTTGTAGAATTTCCTTGATTGATTTCCTTGATTTCCTGGGTTGTACTTGGACCAGCGGATTTCAAAAGTTCAGCGGTGATTCCATCTTCACCAGAAGGTTTGTTATTTTTAAGTCGCTTGATTTGCCTAATTATTTCATCTTCATTTGGTGGTAATGAATCTGGGTTTGTTTGTTTAGGGTTTAGTGTTGATAATCTGTTTAAGGACTCAGGACTGTTTAGTAGTTTTTCAACATATTTCGCCAGTTTTTTGCAATTGTCTTGGTTATTTAGAGCTAATTGTCCTTTTAAAAACAAAGACTTTAAGGTTGATGTTAATTAGTTTTAAATGTTTTGTAAAATTTCGGGTGTTATTTTATGGAAATCTTTTTCTATTTCATTAAGTTGATTGTTTTCATATTTTCGTAGAATCAGGGTACCGATATATGCTGTCTTGCCAAGAACAGGGAGTCCCTCTCCACAATCAAACAACCCATATTTTTGCCGATTTCTCGTCGGATGGCTTATAAATGGAGTTTTTTGACTTTTTTGGACTGGGTCCAACGAGACAACAGTAGTCAGGAGTTATACACCCCCGACCGTTCCACAATCTCATATGGAACGCACGATTGTGGAGAGGGACTCCCTATTCTTGGTGAGAGAGCATATGTCGGTACCATGATGAGTCTAACCACCAACAGACGAAACATGTGCCCTCCAATGTAAGGGATGTGTGGGGCTTCCTCCCGGTCAAACAACTAACCATTGCTGATATATATTTATATATATATATATATATATATATATATATATATATATATATATATATATATATATATATATATTATTGTTTTTTGTTTAATTTTCAGTTGACTGATTTTTTTAGAATGATTTGATTGACTGATTTTTTCAGGTGCCCATTATGCTAACGTTGCCAATGTTATAAGGCTTTGTAGCAATTCCGATGGATTTCTCAGTTAACTGTATTAAAATATTAATGGAACAAAATAATGTTAGAATAACATCATAATAGAATAGCAACTATTATGGTGCAATATTCCTTAAATGTGACGGAAATAAAAACAATGCAGAAATAAAACATTTAGAATAATTGCCCAATTTTGTTACAATCTGTAATAATTTTTACCAAGATCCACATTTATTTAATTTTGTTGTTAGTAAAAAATCAATAGAATATAATCAGTATACTGCGGTTCTTTTATTTCTATTTATTTAGCTAATTCCGCTTCAACAATGATTTTCATATAACAACCTTGCTTGAAATTGAGATGTCCTTTTGAAGTATAATTATTTAAAGTTTTATTTAAAGTTTAAAATTAAAGAAAGTAATTATTTAAATATTGAAAAGGTGTATCTCAGGATAAGTTTCAATTTGTTCATTAAATTATATTGAATGTATTTATCAGCCAAACGATTTGGCAATTAAGAAAACTTGCATAAAGTATTTAGGTATTTAAGAAATTGGAATTACAGAATAACAGTTGTTATTGTGAGTCATTAAAATGCGATGGAAAGAAAAAAAAAATGCCGAAATAAAACATATTTAATTGATCTTAAATTTTGTTACAATATACTATAAGTTACTTATTTTATGAAGATGTATATTTATAGAATTTTGTTTCAAGATTAAAATTTGGAACAATATAATCAGAATACTGCGCTACTTTTATTTCCACCTTTCTTGATTTTTCTTAAAATAGTGAATTTTTATTAAGATAGTTTTTCATACCCGTTGGAACCTGGGTACACATTCTGTTCAAGTTATCAACAGCATTAGTTATACAATCTATAGAGGTCAGATTTTTTCTTACATTTCTCCAAAGCATTAGCTTAATCGTTACTTTGCTGACTGATCTGACTGATATCAATTAACATCTGTTTGGCATCTTGAAGAACAACCACAGCAGTTTGATTGTTACGAACAGTAGATATATTTATATTAGTGGATATATTTATATTAGTGGATATATTCATATTTGTAGATCTATTTTTATTAGTAGATATATTTATAATAGTAGATATATTTATATAAGTTGATATATTTACATCAAGTCAAGAAGCTTTGCATATACACTGTTATAACATTGGTATACTTCTCAAGATCTCACTACCCAATGAATGAAAAATTTATTTGCTTTATAATTAATGGCAATTTTTATATCATGAATTTTAAATTTAACAGAGGTAGTCGTTACTTGATGGAAATTAATTTTAAATAAATAAACAAAAATTAATATCTAAAAATTTCCACTATATTTAAAACTGTATATATGATAATTGTTTCGACACACAGTGCCTAGCTATTCAAGTCTAGCTAGGCACCGTCTGTCGAAACAATTTTCATACATACAATTTTAAATATAATCGAAACTTTTAGATATTAATCTTTGTTTATTTATTTATGAATTTTAGTTAGCAGTAAAAAAATGTGCGACAATGAAATCGATTATAGAGATAGGTTTATAAAAAATTCTTTATAACACATAACGCTAACAAAAAATTTAAGATTAAAATAATTGTTAACAATAATGAAGCTACATGTATAGGATGATTAATACTATTAACTCTAAACTATAACTTCTAAACTTTTTTAAAGATGTATTTGCAGGTACAATTATTAATTTGATATATAAATTTATTATTGGTCTAATGACTTCAAAATATATCGGCGTTAGCTATATTGAAACCAATTTAAAAACCTTTAAGGGATGTAAGATCTTAATGATGCATTAAATTTTAATTAACGAAATTTAAATAATTTAATTTAATTGAAAATGATAAAAATGTTTTAGACATGTTTTGTGATTCTCTAGTAAAAATTTATTCTCTAATTTATATAGATTCTCTAGGCTGTGTTCAGTCACTAAATCACTAAATATAATGAATTTTATGACTTAAGCTTAACATAAGAAATAAGATTATAAATTTAATAATAAATGTTTTTCAATATTATGAGAAAAATTAAATAATGTACGAATTGTTGGAATTTATATCAAAAATTCATGAGAGACATCTAGCAGACACTTACACAATTATACAAATGTCAAACTAGTCATGTTACCATACGAATATAGTTAACATCGAACATTCGATAGGATTGTATCATTTACCGCTACCCCTCCGTTTTTAACACGAATAACCAATAAATCAATTGTTAGTACCAAAATAATGACAACCTATAAAAATAGTTATCTGTAAGTTGGGCTACTAAAGAGCTACTAAAGCTCCCAATAACATATTTGTTGTTGCCATTTTATAGGTTAATTCGGTTAATGTGATTTGCCATGGAGTTGTCTTTCTTTTATGCTATGCGATGTCTTTTTTTATCAAATATCTAATATGAAGCGAATTTTAATTTAAGATCGAGAAGATCTAAAGTCCACTGAAATAAACAGGATGTGCTTTATACATAAGCACATATTTACATATACACACTTTATTATATATATATATATATATATATATATATATATATATATATATATATATATATATATATATATATGTATATATATTATTTAAGTGTTTTGATATCTCCTTGGTATAATTTTGTGTTCCCATTCTTATTTTAATACGTTTCAGATTAATTTTACATTTAGAATATTTGCCCAATATTTATCACTCTTTTTCTCTAGCATTAATTTTTTTCCAATATTTCATATCTATTGGAATATGTTAAACTTTAGCTTGAGCACAATTTTGTTTATTAATATGATCATCTTCAATTTATTAAAGTGATTGGATCGGTGATATCGTGTAATCATTTTACTGTACAAATGATTGGACTAAATTATATGAACAGGCTGTTTATAGTAGAGACGGATGGTGTAAGAAAATAACTATATACTCGCGGTGTGAAGAAAGTATTACTGGTTGGTTCAGCCAAAGCAACTTGAAATAGAACATGCCACTTTTGCAAATTCCTTGGAGAGTTCAGAAGCTTGTATTTCGATCTATCAAATCGAAGATATGTTTTAGAAGAAAAAGATTCCTTGCAGACTAACGGTAAATATCGTTTTAACCTTTATTAGCAATCATAACGCAACCGCAATAAAAAGGAGTGAACAGCTTATCTTATTGATATATGACAATATTCCAAATGAATTTTCTGAGATTTTCCGTCCCTTGCCGTCCTTCCGTTTCTTGCGATAATCTCCCCATCATTGAATACTTTAATATGAACATTCAGTTCATATCCGATAAGACCCAATGAGATCACTCTTTTTAAAATCACTTAACGACCATAATTTGGTTTTTCTCTCTTCTTGTCACACCCCGTTTTTTTTTAACATTTAAGAACCTTAACAATTATTTCTTCATAATATTTATTTCTTAACATTTTGACACTTTAGGTTAGGACAGTTTAGATCGCAACAATCTGTACATAAAGGTTTTGTCCGTTTTTGACTTTTTACAACTTACTTACTTTCGAATCAGTCAATTTGTGTGGAACAAATCGCGCATAAAAGCATGCACGAATGGCAGTTTTCACAAAAATTATTGTAAAGTAAAATTTGTGATAGACAACTACAAAAATAAAAGTGATGCTTATCATTTCCAAAAACATTTTTATACGAGGGTTGTTATTTATATTTTCGAAAAAAAAAAAACAAATATATATATATATATATATATATATATATATATATATATATATATATATATATATATATATATATATATATATATATATATATATATATATATATATATATATATATATATATATATATATATATATATATATATATATATATATATATATATATATATATATATATATATATACATATATACATATATATATATATATATATATATATATATATATATATATATATATATATATATATATATATATATATATATATTTATATGGTTCTTCATTACGTTAAGACCTATATTTTTACCGGTTTTTTATTAGAACTTTAACTATTTTAACATTGCTTTCTTTGTAAAATAGGTGCTAAACGCCATTTTTTAAATATAAATGGAGCATAACTCTACATGTTCAAGATGCATGAGGATATTTACCTATAAAAAAAATTACAAGAACATTTGCTGAACTGTTGCATTGGTTAAAAAGGTAAAATCAAATGTCTTGGTCTAAACTGTGGTCTCCAAGAAGTCAAGTTCAGGTGCTAGGAAAAAGTTGTCATTCAAGTCTTAAAGGCAGATTTTTCAAGTACTTAATAGTATTTAATTTGTTTTTTTTACATTCCCCAAATTACATCATGAATATTACTTGTTTTTAAATAATATAATAATATATGACAACTTTTAATTACACATTTTAAAGAACGGAATCAAGAAATTGAGGAGAATGCTTCGTTTTATATTCAAGTTATGTGTCATTCCAATTGTCATAGATCCAGGCATTATAATAGTGAATCAACTAGAAAAAGAGGACTGACAAGCCAAGGAATCAACACAATTGATTCATTCAGCACATCCTCAATGGTGAACTTTTTTAATTATTAATGATAAAATTACCTAATCTAAAGAATTTGCATACGGTTGGAAACCTGCAAACTCTAAAAGGTTTTAATACATTAAAATAATTACCGTTTCAGCTCTATTTTGTTATTTTAGAACAGGCATTACATATATTATTTATTTTTTAGACACACTTATGGATTATATTGTTTAATACAATAATACAATAAAAGCCCAATGTAGACAGTATGTTTGCATTATTTTGAAAATAGTAAAAATTGAACCACCAATTATATTAATGAATAAACCTAGAGAAACCAACAATTATATCATTCATCAGCGGGTTTTTTAAAATATAAGAATACATGTACTAAACTCATGTAAATATAGTTTACTGTCCTGTTCTCCAGTAACCTCCTGAATTTAAATTCTTCAATAAGCATAAAATTCCACATTCCATTTGGTTCAATTCTCCATGTGAATTCTGCTATATATGATGCTAAGAAATTCATGTTTGGCTTCTTCTTTTTCTATTTTCCCACTTCACAGAGCCCCACGTTCTTATAAGATAAAATTAAATAGAAAAACTGTTAAATTAATTTTCTGCATCAGAATCATTGCTAGAGTCGGTATCTTCTTCATCATTAATGGGTAATAATTAAGGGTGTCACTTCTGTAATTATTGTTTTTTGTACCAATCTAGTATGATTCTATTTGTATGGTCTATACACTTCTTCCATTTTTCTGGAGTAACTTGGTGTAAGGCTTTTTGCCACAAAGCTAAAATATTGTTATCACTATGCCCATCCCTTCCAATATGTTTGTCATAATATTGTTTTGCATTGGCCTATAATAACTCTATAGCGTTAAATTCGCACTGGTAAGGTGGTGTACGAAGCACTTCATGCCCATGTAAATACCTTCCCATGTATATACCTTCTTTCAGTTCTATACTTTTTTGCAATTTGTTATAATTCTAATTAGCTTCCTTTGAAAATCGATATAATTTTTTTTCCAACCATTCCATAATGTCCTGTTTTCTGAAACTTAGGTCTGGCATTTTTTCACTTAATGCACTATGATATGGAGCATTATCCATTATTATAAGACATGGTTCCTCTAAATTACACAAAAGCTTATTTCTCGACCACTGCAGAAATAAGTCGTTCTTCATTTCCCCATGATAATCACTATTTTTATTCTTTGAAGAATATACCAGGCCTGTATTTGGAACAAAGCCATTCTCAGAACCTGCATCAACTACAATAAATCTTTTTCCTTAAAAGCCTAATGGACGTTTTACAATTTTTACAGAAGTGTCTTGCCAAGATTTTCTAGGATTTTCTTTTGAAAATCTAGAAAAATCATCTAGAAAAACGACTTTACGATATTTTTTTACTAAATTTTCTACATAAATTCTCAAAAATTTTTTACATTGTGCAGCAATAGTGGCTTTTTTAGTCAAATATCTCCTGCCATTATCCTTTTTGTATTTGAAACCAATAGATGGTAGAACCCTTTGTAAAGAACTATTGCTTATGGACATGACTGATTTTTCTGCAAGTTTATGACTTAAACTTGATAGCGTGATGTGCTTTTCTAAAAGAGGAAAAATAATAAATACATAATAATAATAATAATTTAAATAAAAGCTCCTTAAATTAATGTTATCAATTTTGTAAATACTTACTCTCAGAATACATGCGATAAATAACATATTGTATTTCACATTTGCTGCTATCAGACAAATCAAATGTTTTTACTTTTTTTTCGGGGCCGTGCCTTTTGTGGAGATTTTACTACATTATTTTACTACATATGGAGATTTTACTACATATTATTTTGGAGTAAATGCTTTCGGATTCTGGTCACAGTATCCATGGATATATCTAAAGCTTGAGCTACTCGCTGCATCAAATAAAAGAAAAACAAATAAAACAGATATCCTAATATATAATTATAAAATATTTAAACAATGAAAACTGCAAGCTACCAGTAAAAAATTAAAAATGCTATCAGGCCCAATGCACATAACAAAATTACAAGAATTTCTTTGATACATTTTAACCCATATTCCTGATATAACTTGCAATTTTAACATTTTATTACGATTTCTGCAGTTGTTACTTTATACTTACTTCCTGAATTGCTGACAGCTGTATTAGGGGACCCCCATTAGATTTCTCTTTTTCAAAATAGTTCAACAAATTAATAACTAGCTGTTGAGACTGAGAACTGAGTGGTTTGCCCTTCATGGCGATAAAATTATAAACTATACAATATATAATGAAAATATCCTTATTTTATCACTTAAACTGCGGTGTAAATGTTGAAAAACACTAATACGATACAACTTTTTTAACTAAACAAACGACAGAAAACGTCAACAATTTTAGGTTATATATCTTATCTATGATATGAAGTGAACAATGGGAACTACACACGAAATTACACGATATAGCTAGGATAACCGGTTTAGTTGCTCTTTCTTCTAATTTGTGTTACCTTGCAAATGTGTAACACGTTGCAAATTTGAAATAAGGACTTCCTAGCTTTCAGCTTACTGTTCTGACGTAATCGTCAGGTTTCGTGAAGCGGATTATATATATATATATATATATATATATATATATATATATATATATATATATATATATATATATATATATATATATATATATATATATATATATATATATATATATATATATATATATATATATATATATATATATATATCATCATCATCATTATCAGCCCGTATCGATCCACTGCAGGATGAAGGCCTCTTCAGCATGCTTCCAACCTTCACGGTCCTGGGCTTTTCTCTGCCACTCGGGTCCAATATACTTAACGATGTCATCAGTCCATCGTGCTTTCGGTCTTCTTCGCGGACGTTTGCGATCAAGCGGTATCCACTCCAGAATTGCCTTGGTCCATCTGTCGTCCCATCGCCTCGCTATATGGCCTGCCCATCTCCATTTCAACTGTTTTACTCTTCCAATGATGTCACAGACCTTTGTTTGTTCCCTGATCCATGCGCAGGACTTTCTGTCTCGTCTTGTAATGCCAAGCATACATCTTTCCATTCCCCTCTGTGCCACCCGAAGTTTTTGAATTGATTGCGATGTGAGTGTCCAGGTTTCACTTCCGTATGTCATAACGGGTAGAACGCACTGATCGAATACTTTTCTTTTCAGGCAAAGTGGGAGTCTGCTCTTAAACACTATGTTGAGCCTACCAAATGCCTGCCAGCCACATTTAACACGCCGTTCCACCTCCAGGGCGGTATTCCCCTCCATGGAAATCCTTTGCCCAAGATATATAAAGCTGTCCACAATCTCTAAATCCCTTCCTAAAACTGAAATTCTTCTGTCCTGAGCGAAGTTATTGAACATAACCTGACTCTTTTTCAGGTTTATTTTCAAGCCAAATGGTTCGCCAGCCCTTTGCAGTTCTTGTATGCGTCTTTGCAGCTCCTCTGGGTCTTGTGAAATGAGAATAATATCATCTGCAAATCTAAGATAGTTTAAGTTTACACCATTGATCTTTACCCCATCCTGTTCCCAATCCAGTTTACGGAATACTTCTTCAAGGCCAGCCGAGAAAAGAATAGGCGATATTGCGTCACCCTGCCGTACACCTCGTTCTATATTAATTCCCACTTCAAGATCATCAAGGTGAATTGTGGCTGTAGCTCCATCATATATCGATTCTAATAGGTTTACATAGGCTCTCTCTACACCTTGGCTAAGCAGTGCATCCATTATCGCATGCTTTGAGATGGAATCAAATGCTTTTTCGTAGTCGATAAAAGCCAAGCACAGTGGCATGGTGTATTCGTTGTGCCTTTCTATGATCTGCTGTACAACCTGGATGTGATCCATTGTACTGAATCCACTTCTGAATCCTGCTTGTTCGTTCGTTATATATATATATATATATATATATATATATATATATATATATATATATATATATATATATATATATATATAGTGGCAACAATATACATCGTAAAATTTGACACTGTTGACCGTATACGTGCTCAGAACATTTTGTCATGCGGAAGCTATTTGTGTTCTTTAGTAGCTTGAAATGTTCATCTCTGTCAAAAATGGAATAAACTCGTGAGAAATTTAATGCGATAATTTATTGCAAATTTCGACGTAGATTATCACAACAACATTACATAGATCAACTCACTTCGACTCTTGGCGATGAAACACGATCTATAACCACTGCATATCTCTAATGTAGTGAATTCAGTTGTGCCGGCATTCGCTTACGGACGAATTTAAAGAAGAAGGTCGTCTAAAAGCGGTTGTTGTACCAGAAAACATCTATATTGTGCGTGTAGTGTCAAAGCAAGATCATCATGGTACATACCGGGAGATTGATTTATCTCTGGGTATTAGTATGACAAGCATACACAAGATTTTATATAAACATTTAGTCATGAAAAAGATCTGGGTGGGTTGGATTTCGCATAATTGGCAATCGCTAAAAAAAGGCTCATATAGATTGGTATAAAAAATGCTTAAAAAATGCAACTGTGGTGCATTCAAAGCCGTGTATATCATCAATCAATATCCTCACGCAGCTTGAAGATGTAGAGTTATGCTCCATTTATTTTTAAAAAATGGCGTATAGCACCTATTTTACGAAGAAAGAAGTGTTAAAATAGTTAAAGTTCTAATAAAAAACCGGTAAAAATATAGATCTTAACGTATTCCTGACAAAGCAAAATAAAAAACATATCAGATGTACAGAACCAAAATCATAGGTTATATATATATATATATATATATATATATATATATATATATATATATATATATATATATATATATATATATATATATATATATATCATCAGACTGTATCGATCCACTGCAGGATGAAGGCCTCTTCATCATGTTTCCAACTTTCACGGTCCTGGGCTTTCCTCTGTCACTCGGGTCCAATATACTTAACGATGCCATCAATCCATCGTGCTTTCGGTCTTCTTCGCGGACGTTTGCGATCAAGCGGTATCCACTCCAGGATTGCCTTGGTCCATCTGTCGTCCCATCGCCTCGCTATATGGCCTGCCTATCTCCATTTCAATTGCTTTACTCTTCCAATGATGTCACAGACTTTTGTTTGTTCCCTGATCCATGCGCAGGATTTTCTGTCTCGTCATGTAATGCCAAGCATACATTTTTCCATTCCCCTCTGTGGCACCTGAAGGTTTTGAATTGATTGCGATGTGAGTGTCCAGGTTTCACTTCCGTATGTCATAACGGGTAGAACGCAGTGATCGAAGACTTTTCTTTTCAAGCAACGTAGGAGCCTGCTCTTAAACGCAATGTTGAGCCTAACAAATGCCTGCCAGCCACATTTAACATGCCGTTCCACCTCCCGGGCGGTATTCTCGTCCATTGAAATCCTCTGCCCAAGATATATAAAGCGACTTTGCAGCTCCTCTGGGTCTTGTGAAATGAGAATAATATCATCTGCAAATCTAAGATGATTTAAGTTTGCACCATTGATCTTTACACCATCCTGTTCGCAATCCAGTTTACGGAATACTCCTTCAAGGCCAGCCGAGAAAAGAATAAGCGATATTGCGTCACCCTGCCATACACCTGGTTCTATATTAATTCCCACTTCAAGATCATCAAGGTGAATTGTGGCTGTAGCTCCATCATATATCGATACTAATAGGTTTACATAGGCTCTTTCTACACCTTGGCTAAGCAGTGCATCCATTATCGCATGCTTTGAGATGGAATCAAATGCTTTTTCGTAGTCGATAAAAACCAAGCACAGTGGTATGGTGAATTCGTTGTGCCTTTTTATGACCTGCTGTACAACCTGGATGTGATCCATTGTACTGAATCCACTTCTGAATCCTGCTTGTTCTCTTGGTTGTGCGTCATTCAGTTTTTTTAATATTCTTTTAGAAATTATCTAAGTGAAAACTTTGTACATTACTGATAGGAGGCTTATTGAACGGTAGTTCTTTAAAGCTTCTTGTGCTCCTTTTTTATATAAAAGGATCACTTCTGCATTTTTCCATAAGTCAGGTACTTTTTGTCCATTGAGGCATTTTAAGTATAATTTTGCCAGTGTTTTATGTAACGTCCGACCACCAGCTTTTAGCATTTCGACACTTACACTGTCCTTTCCTGGAGCCTTGCCGTTTTTCATCGATTCTATAGCATTTGTTACTTCCTCCACTAGGATATCTGGCATTTGTTCTTTCGTGGGTATTGTTGTCTTTGATTGGTGCTGATCTTCATAAAACTGGGAATAAAATTTTCTGACAATCTTTAACATTTGGGTACGCGCCCTGCACACTGTGCCATCCTCACGCTTTAAAGCATATATTTGCGTTCTTTTGTTTCTCAGCTTCTGCTTAGCTTTGTTAATTCCGTTGTTTTCTTCCAGGGTTTTTTGCACTAGCTGCATATTGAATCGGCGCGTGTCCTCTCTGATACGTTTTCTTATAGTTTTGCAGAGCTCAGTGTACTCGACCCTGCCAAAAGGACTACCTGCATTTCTCATTGCTCGCCGTTTCTTCATTAAATCAATGGTCTCACTGGAGATTTTTGTTTGTTTAAGACATTTTTCTTCTGGTGCTATTGAAGCAGCCGTTTGAAGTACATTGTTGGCGATTTCTTCATATTGAACTGATATTTCCACCTCCTCTGGATCTTGTAACGCAGCAAACCGGTTTGACAAAGCAATCTCAAAATCGCTTTCTCTCTCCAGCAGTTTTCCAGAAACCACCTTGCCCTTCTTTGATCTTACCATTCTTTCGCGCTTCTTTCGACAGTCAGTCCGAACCCTTGCTCGTACTATTCGGTGGTCACTTCCAACATTAAAATTGTTAAGGACAGTACAATTGGTAAATATTGTTTTATCGTTGGTCATAATGTAATCAATTTCGCTTGTGAGCCCAGATGGACTTTTCCATGTCCATTTTCTGCTAATATTTTTCTTATAGAATGAATTCATAATATATAGTTCTTGTCCTTCAGCAAAATCAACCAATCTGTCACCTCTATTGTCTCGCTCACCAGTTCCATATGGGCCAGTTGCCTTTTCGTCTGTTCTTGTTGTGCCAATTCTGGCATTAAAATCACCCATCAGGATTTTGTACCTACATTTCTCCTTGTATAAAAGCTGGACCACATCATCATAAAATTCCTCAATTTCCTCATCCCAATGGCTTATAGTTGGTGCATAAGCTTGGATAATTTGAAGCCTAATCTTTTTATTCAGCTGAATGACGCATTGGGCTAGTCGGTCGGATGTACTTTCAAATTTTACCACACTGTCCTTCAGCTTTCGATTGATGAGGAATCCAATTCCTCCACATCGGCCATTTTCCGTACCTCGAGTGTAGAGTACGTGTCCAGTTGGTTCCAGTTTGATTAACTCTTCACCCTTTCTTCGTGTTTCACAGAGCCCAATAATAGCCCAATGTATGTTGTCAAGTTCGATTAATGGTTCTTGCAATCGGGCCTCTGTTTTCATTGTCCGTATATTTAACTTTGCAATGTCAAAAGTCCAATGGCAGCCTGATCTAACCCGGTGATTCTTAGTACCCTCTGCCTTGGGGCAGGTCTTCCCGTTGCCGTAGGTAGTTGCCCCTTGGCCTCCGGGAAATGAGGGCCGTGTTTGAGGTTGTACTGTCATATTTCAACATATTGAAATACCATGTTGAAGGTATGGACCGTAATCTGCCACGCTGGTCCAATGCGGGTTGGCAGATTTTGGGTCATGGTAATCTGAGGCCTCTGCCTTGACCTGCCCGCCAGGGGTAACCCTCCCAGGAGCATAGCCTCCAGACGGCATATCTCAAAGCTTCGTTGCCCTACTCAAACCCCTTTACCACGTCAAGGTCTGATCCACAAAGGGGATATATATATATATATATATATATATATATATATATATATATATATATATATATATATATATATATATTTATATATATATATATATATATATATATATATATATATATATATATATATATATATATATATATATATATATATATATATATATTTATATATATATATATATATATATATATATATTTATATATATATATATATATATATATATATATATATATATATATATATATATATATATATATATATATATATATTTATATATATATATATATATATATATATATATATATATATATATATATATATATTTATATATATATATATATATATATATATATATATATATATATATATATATATATATATATATATATATATATCTATATAACTAAAATATTTTCGATATATAAAATAATGGAAAATCGATATATCATGGCGTTTCAATGCTGGGTGGGCGTATAATTAATAAGTATCTTAATAAATGTTATTATATATTATTCGTTTTAAATTATTATTATTATTTAAAATTACAAAATCTACAAATAGGCTCTCTACTGACTGATTTGCGAACTAGAGAGCTGGCATCTTATTGGTGACTCGGCGATCCGCGAAAGTCTTTCTCGTTGGCCTCGCTCATAATCTGGATGGCTCTAACTCAGACATGCGTACAATTCTTACTTCAGATGGATTTTGTTTGTGACGTAATCGTCAGGTTTCGTGAATCGGACTGTATATATATATATATATATATATATATATATATATATATATATATATATATATATATATATATATATATATATATATATATATCATCATCATCATCATCAGCCCGTATCGATCCACTGCAGGATGAAGGCCTCTTCAGCATGCTTCCAACCTTCACGGTCCTGGGCTTTCCTCTGCCACTCGGGTCCAATATACTTAACGATGTCATCAATCCATCGTGCTTTCGGTCTTCTTCGCGGACGTTTGCGATCAAGCGGTATCCACTCCAGGATTGCCTTGGTCCATCTGTCGTCCCATCGCCTCGCTATATGGCCTGCCCATCTCCATTTCAACTGTTTTACTCTTCCAATGATGTCACAGACTTTTGTTTGTTCCCTGATCCATGCGCAGGACTTTCTGTCTCGTCTTGTAATGCCAAGCATACATCTTTCCATTCCCCTCTGTGCCACCCGAAGTTTTTGTATTGATTGCGATGTGAGTGTGATATATATATATATATATATATATATATATATATATATATATATATATATATATATAAATATATATATAGATAAATATAAATATAGATAAAATATATAGATAAATATATAAATAGATAGATAGCTAGATTGGACAATTCTTTTACAATATTACAATAACACACGCATATAGAGAGAAAAGAATAGAAATAAATATTAAATATATTTACCTTATAAGTAATTACAATTTTTACATTATGAATTTCAGAAAGCAGTAAAAAATGTGCGTAAGTTAAAGCGTTTATGGAAATGGGTTTATAATAAATTCTTTATAACACATAATGTTAAGAAAAAAATGGTAAAAACAAGTCATAGAGAAGCTACACGCTAAGAAATTGGTAAAACTGAAGGAACCCCAAATCAGAATATATAACTCTTTCAAATATGTATATAGATATTCAATTATTAGTTTCGTATGCAAGTTTAACACTGGTCTAATGACCTCAAAAACGATTTCAATGTTAGCACTACTGAAATCTATAATTTAAAAACCTTTGGATAACAGTTTTATCAATTGGTAGTGAAATTTATCATTAAATTTTAATCAGCTGAAAGTGATAAGAATGATTTACACATGTTTTGAGATTCTCTACTGAAAACTATTTACGTAGATTTACTATTTACGTGGATTCTCTAGGCTGTGTTCAGCTTGTACTTTGTCGATTAAGCGAAAATAAATAATAGAAAGAATCTCAAAATATAATCAATATATACGTACGCTCAACATATGAAATAAGATTAAAATATCAAATATATGGTTTTAAATATTATAATAAAAATTAAATCATATACGAGTAACCAATGCATTAAATATTATTACCAAAATAATGATAACCGTAAAAAATATTTACCTGTAAGGCAAAAAGAGCTATCAAAGTGGTGATGGATGGTATAAGAAAACCACTTTATACACTGTAAAACAAATTCGTGATGTAAGGAAACTATTTAATGAAAAATTCAGTAAATGCGTGTCGCTCCATGTAGACAGATATATTATGATAGTCATTTGAATACGGTTCTAATGGCATTATTTACTTACCACTGGGGGACTTCAACCCAAGCAACTTATAAGACAATATGCAGCTGTTGTAAATTCCTTGGAGAACTCGGAACCATATCTGTTGGTCTATCTAATCTAAGATTTTTTATATAGGAAATAAATTGCTTGCAGGCTAATGGTGGATATTGTTTTAACCTCTTTTAGAAATCATAATGTAGGGTCCATAAAAGTGATACGAACGTTTCTTGTTGGAATATGACAGTATTCTAAATGAATTTCCTCGTAAGTTGCTTACTTTCTTGTGGGTAGTCTCTCTAGCATTGAGTACTTGTGGCAATACTTATTTGTATCTGTCTGGCAAATGTGCAATATTTAGCTCATATCTAATGAGACCTAATGACACCATGTGTTTTAAAATCACTTAACGATCGTAATTTTGTTTTTCTTCTATTCTTGTCGATCTGAGTATTTTCTTAACATTTAAGATTCTTAACTGGCAATTCTTAACATAATTGATCTTTTGGTATTTTAACACTTAGTTTATGATAGGTTAGATCGTTAAGTTTAAATAACCAAACTAAGCTGATTAAGTCAAAGCAAAAATAAGGGAATCAATAGGAGGGAATAAGAATCTAAATTTAATAAGAATTAAAATTAATTTTATTTGTTATATTCAACATAATAAGTATATGTACAAAATGTACATATATGTACAGTATATATAATTTTAATAGTTTTTCAACTTTTCAGTTACGTACTTTATTTTGTTTGCTTGATTGATTTTTGAGATGCCATTTTAAAGCTGACAAGTCTGGAGTATTTTAATAGGAAATGTCTAGCTAAAGTTATTTAATCAATTGCTACAGTTTAAAAAGTTTCAGCGTTATGTTGCTAACACTTAAAAGCAGATAATAAGTTTTACCAGACATTCATATTCTCTAGTTTGTCTACATAATTGATAATTTGTAGATATAATTACATTTAGTATACCATTCTATGATTATTAAGGATGCATCGGAGGTACAATCGGACGTGAAACTACTGAAATCATAAATTCGTGAATATATTTGCTTTACAGAACAAATAAAAGAAAAATTATTAAAGATAATGCTAGAAAAAATAAATAGAAAAAGCAAATTTCATCTATAATCTAATATTAAATTAATAATAACGAATAATATGAAAAAATGTTAACTAACTTTTGGTAGTGAATATGCCTTGATTTTAACTTTTCGGCAAAACATTTTTCATAGGAAAACATGGAATTTTTAATAATAATTAAATATTAAATAAAACCTCTAAATTAATTTTTTTGATAATTATTAATGATGAATATTTTAAAATTTAAAGATATATCGGAGCTATATCAAAATGCTGAAATTGTTTAAATGCTGAAATTGTTAAATTTGGCACAATATTATTTACTTAATCCTTAAGCCAATGTGAAAGTTTCAGAACGATTGACTAGACGGTTCAAAAGTTATCGCAATATAAAATATTGTTTTTTTTTATTTGATCTTTTCGATATTTACTAATCCACAGTTTCAGATTGTACATCTTCAACTCTTTGGAACCAATTTTGTCCAGCTTTATTAATATTCATTTATAGTACTTTTGCCTCCGATACATCGTTAATGTCAAGTTTTAAAAAAGTTCTATAAATATATTTAGAAATAAATTGTAAAAAGTTTCTAGCAAAATGAAAACATGTCTTTTGTAGCAAAACGATAGGTATATTTGTTATTAATATGCATGAAAAAGAATAGAGAATATGATTTTCAAACATTAATTTAATAAACATTTCAGTAAGTCTTTATTCAGAGCAGCAAAAGGCTTTATTAGGAGCATTCGGAAAGCCGCAGAAGGAATGACCAAAGGTACGACCATATTTATTCGTCATGTCGGATGTAGGCTGTAATACAATACAATTCACACTATCCTGTGGTAAACATTCGCAACAATCAGAGTGCGCAAAAGCGTCCGTGATGATTCCAGGTATACCAGGTATGCGAAAAAAGTTGCATAATGGACTCATGGAGAATATTAAAAGTATTCAAAAACAAGGAAAAGAGATCCATGCATCACATAAAAATTGCCCATTCCGTCAACTGCCCTTCACACTTTTCATGCTTAACATCAATGTTTGACACATCAGTAACACATTTGAGATATTAAATTTAAGACGTCGAGATAATTTTCAACATCTTCAAAGACTTGAATTCTTTTTTCGTGTTTACCTTTAGTAAGAACTTTATATTTTTCAAGCAGTTTTCAATATATTTTCAATGTGAGTCTTTGAATACTCTTCTCTTGGATCAAATGGAGGATTATAATGAGACTATTGATGACTTTTGTTCCAGACTAAAAATATTTATTAATCTTCATTCATTTTTACTGAGCGTAGCAAATATCAACCTAGCAAATTTGAATGGACATCCTGAAAGCTATATGTTCAATTTTGTTTCTATGTTATAATGTTCTTTTCAAAAATACATGTATTATATATATATATATATATATATAATATATATATATATATATATATATATATATATATATATATACCATACATATATATATATATATATATATATATATATATATATATATATATATATATATATACATACATATATAATATATATATATATATATATATATATATATATATATATATATATATATATATATATATATATATATATATATAGATATTGTATTAAACCAACAAATACCTAAAGAATGGAACATAGGATAGGGAACATCGGAATAATACTATATATCATAAGAAGGGTGATTTGAACGACTGTTCTAACCATAAAGAAATAACGCTGACTAGTATACTGAGTAAGGTTCTAACAAAAATACTAGAAAATAGATTGCGAGAAAAATTGGAATCTTTACCAGAAGAAGCTCAACATGGATCCAAAAAAGTACTTATAACTTGATATTGATTATATAAATAGATATACATGTTCTTTTTATCGACTTATGGAAAGCCTTCGTAAAGCCAAAAGAAATATCTGGGTAAGCTTGAGGAATGATAAAATAATTAAAGGCCTCTCTAGCAATAATATAAACAAACTAAAACCACATAACGATAAATCATCCGAGGTTTATATAAAGATAGGTTTCAAACAAGGGTGGGTGCTAAACCCCCTCTTGTTTTCAGTCATGCTAGATGATGTAATCAAAACATATAATAAAAACATCAAGGAAAAATGTGCAGCATTTATAACAGGATATTGGAAAATGAGACCGATAACCGCGAAGGAGCTACTGTTTGCAGACGATATGGTACTAATAAATAAAAAATCACTGTACTAGAAATTGAGATTCCTTAGAAAGATTGAGAGAATCACAAGAAAAAACCCAATTAGAAATACCTTAGTATTAGAAAAAATAAAGATAAGAACATTAGAGAGAGACAACTTGGCTGGTTAAGACACCTACAGCTCGACACCGCAACGTTGAAGGCTTTCAAATTAAATAAATAAATTAATTAAATAGAAGTGCTATATCTGTTCTTCCAAATTCTATTGTCATTCAAAGCAAAGATTCTGAGTACTCTTCTTTCAAAATACTGCAAACATCTCTTCTGTTTCTTTGTGAGGAGTCTATGCCTCCCAGCCATAAATGACTGCAGGCCAGAAGAGTGTTTTTTTAAAAACTTTCATGTTCCTTTGAATAGGTTTACATATTTGGACATGACGCAGGGAATAAGTGCCTTTATTATGCTTCATAATAGGATATCTGATATCCGATCTGATATTGTTTTCGTCAAGTTTGCTTTCGCAGACACCTAAATTCCTTTACAATTATAATCGTCGATTATCCAGTTCTGTTCTCTTCATGGATTGGTATACTTTTTTCCATCATCTTTGTTTTGGCTATTTTTATTACTAGACCAGTTCTCTAGACCGACTTTTATTTCATCAAATGTATCTCTCAAATATTCATCAAATGTGTTAATAATTTTTTCGATCTTCTTAATACAGTTAGGTCATCTGCATATCCTACGATCTATTTTATTTATTTGTCATTGTTCAATTTACATCTATATCTGTTACTATATTAAACAGAATTGGTGCAAATCCATCACCTTGCCGTAAAGCTTTTTCAGTCTCAAATTTTACCGCGATGTTGTTGGCTCTTTATTACTGCATTATAATTCTGCATCGCTATCTGGGGTTAATCCAATGAACTTAGTTATTGTTCCAATTTCATCCATTAACACTATAGTACTTCTCTCTGAATGCAATCGTACGCCTGTCTGAATTCTATGAAAACAGTGGAATAAACGTTTTCTGCAAAGAAACAACATAATTTGGTAGTATTTTATTCATTAATAAATTAATTTAATACTAATATACTAATACTAATAAAATTTTTATTACTAATTTACTTTAATACTAATAAAATACTATTATAGTTAAATAATAGTATTTAACGGGGTGTTAACAATCGACCTATTCTTGAGCGTCCTCTTCTAAATCATTTCTTCTTGGATATATTATACTTTCATCTACTTTATTATGTTTGTTAAAACTTTACAAGTTGTTCAAAGCATTGATATACCACGATAGTTCTCGAATTTCAGTTTATATGCTTTTTATGATTCGGGCATATGACCGTCTGCTGCAATTCGGCAGGCATCTGCCTATTATACCAGATGTTTACTATTAATCGCTGAATGGTTTGAGATATATTTTTGCCTCGAGGCTTTAGTAGCACTGAAGATATCTTATCTATCCCGAGAGCATTATAACTTAATTACTTTAAATTTCATTATTTTTTTCTCCACCTCCTACAATGATGCTACTGCTACCAATCGCAGGGCTGCATTAATAAGTTATGGCCGATCACTATACCCTCCCTGATAGTTCGGTTTAAAAGTATTTCGAAATATATTTTTTATCGCCCTATGTGAAGAACTAATGATGATATTTTTGTTGATCGTATAAATGATGATCGTATCGTATCTTGATCGTATGAAATGAATAAAATGATGATATTTTTCTTGATCGTATGTGATTTTATAATATAAACTTTTAATGGTTCTTAAAAAACATGTTTTGACCTTGAATCCTAGAATATTTTAGATCTGATTTAAAAAATGATAAAATATTTAAACTGGCAGATATAGGGTTCGCTCATTTAGGTTCGCCTTTACTTAAGTCCATTGTTAAACAATATATATTATATATTAAGGTAAACGATTAAACGATTAAGGTAAACGACATTAACCATGTTGTTCTGGTAAATACATTATTTTCAAATAGTCATTTTAAAACCCCCTTTCGTTGTTTTATATAGAAGGAGCATTTTAAAAACTTGCCGAGCGCTAACTTAGCGGTTGATGAAAGAGTCTTGGAAGTCATCCCTCGAAGACCTATAGTTATGAGCATGGACAAGGAGCCCACCATGGACGAGGTAGAAATGGCAATCCGGAAACTAAGGAATAATAAAGCTGCAGGCTTGGTTGGAATACCGGTAGAGATATACAAAACTGGTGGCAATATGATTGTGAACAAACTCCACGAAATAATCTGCCCGTGCTGGAAAAATTAGGAAATGCAATCGACGACCATTAGAGATGATTGTTATTTTAATTTAACTGTTATTTTATTAACGTTATACTTATTTTTAAAAAGGGAGATAGAGCTGACAGCAACAACTGTCGGGGTATATCATTGCGCTCTGCTCAGGAAAGATTCTGGCTAGAATCATATCAGGTAAACTGACTAATATTGCTGAACCAATGGTGTTAGAGAGTCATTATCGATTTGGAGCAGGCCGTGGAACAACGGATATGATATTCTCGCTACGTTAGATACAAGAAGAAAACATATTCGTAGCCTTTGTGGATCTGTCAAAAGCGTTTGGTTCCGTTGAGAAAAACATAATGTGGATGCTGTTGTGTTGTTTATATGTACAATATATAAGATATGGTTTTCATGATGAATTTCCACACATTTTCAACATCATTAATGTATGAAAGAGCTTGTTGTGTTTTTACAGAGGAAATTACAGAGGGGATTTATTTAATCATTCAGTAGGCAGAATTAACGGCAAGTTCACTGTAATGAAAATCTACGGAATATTTTAATTAACAGTTGTGATATTCACATATGAAATCCGGGTATTGAAATCATATTCAATTGCAGTTTTCAATTCGTGGTCTAAATTGAGATAATATTATGAAGTTTAATTATTTCAAGTTTTTAACGAAAATAGTGAAAGTTTTTAATAAAAATATTGAAAACTTACTGAAATAATTTTATGCCTTATTTTATCAAATGTTTTAAATTATTTTGTCATTACTAAGCTGATGTTCGGTTATAGTAGCCAAATAATCTTTTTATTTTTTCCTCAGCATTAGTATTGCTTTGTAGATTAAGTTACATGTATTTGCATAAATTTCGAGATTTTTTTTAAAACCCGCCGAAAAATTTAGTAAAAATTATCTAAAATTGGTACCAATGTACCAAGTTTTTCCATAGAACCATTTACATCTATCGACCAGTTTGCTTACATCTATTGGTTAAGTTAGTCGACTTCAAATACCCTCTGGTTTTTGTAAAATAAAAAAACTGTCGAACAAATAGATTCAACCACCCAATCAACCTCCATCATCTTGAACTGATGAAAACATTGACAAAGCGAATAAAGTGATAATGGAAAAATAATAATTCAATCTTAAGAGAAATGGCTCAGTATCTGAACATTTCTCATAGCAAGCGTTGCGATATTGTTGATTCTGAAGAAGCTGAATTTTTTGCAAATGGGCGCCGCAGACAGGTTGTTGAAAACATGCTTGAACGAAGCATGTCGAACTTGTGAGGCGAAAATCTATGATAAGAATTAACATTTAAAGCAAATATGTGTTAAACCATATTAATAAAATATATATTAAGACATAAGGTTTGTTAATTCATTGTTATTTAATGAATAAACTAAAAATAAACTAATAAAGAAGAGGGATAAACAGCCAATAAACAATATAATATAATACGAATATACATTTTAATTAAATAAGTGTAAAAGTACATTTGTACGAACATTGTTAAAATATTTTTCTTTAAGTTAAGAATCACGCTATACATCAGCCAAGATGGAAGTGGAAACTTAGCAATGACTCATTCAGATAATTCCCACGTCAAGAATGTGCTATTTCAAAATGGTGAGAAAAAATATTTTAGTGTATATCAATGCGTCGTATTTAAGATTTATTTAAAACCAGAAATGTATTATATGTGCGAAAAAAGCTCGGGTTAATACCTTTTTAAACATTCTTTGTTTACACAATTACAAACAAACGTTTGGAATAAATGGCTATAAAATATTATATTTTATTTTAAAATAATACTCTAAGAGGCCAATGAAACAAAAAAACTGAATTCTGTTCGGACGAAATAAACATGGCAATTTGATATTGCCGATTGTTAAGGAAATGTAAAAAAAATCTTATGTGTTTACCAAGGAAATGATTGGATCAGATTTCGTCGATATTTCCAACCAAAGAATGCTTTATTTTTTATCAGTACAAAGGTACGAAAATGCCAAATTTTACAAATGTTGAGAGATAATACTCATTCACTAATCTCTAGGCTATGTTTGGTTACAACTTTATCAATGAGGAGAAAATAAAATTATAATGGAGCTACAAAATGATCTATCCTAAATGATTGAAAATAACAATGAATACTAGGTTAGATTAAAAATGCAGATACTTTTTAAATTAAATATTATTGTTTTATTAAAATCAATTATGTTTTCAAGGTTTCTCCTTTTAGCTCAATTCCTTTTCTTTCGTGAAATTTGAATGCAGCATAATACTTTTATGTTATAGTTTTTCTTATTTTCAAATAATCGATGTTTTTAACTCCATGCTAATCCCAGAAAATAGTGGCCATGACCAATGACAAAAGATGGAAACCTCTTTTGTCATCATCAGACGATCGAGAAATAAGAAATAATTTTCATATAGAGTTAAAGATTCCCGTTTTTAAATTACCTACTTTTCTGACTACCGTCAGAAAATAAACAATTCGCCATTTGATCTGCTTTATTATTGATAATTTTACTTATTTTGATAATATTTGATTACCTTTAAATTATCTTTACTTTTTTAATATTGTTTAAATAGTTTAAAGTTTGTTTAGGTTAGAGAAATTTGTTCAGTTTTTTTGATTTTCCACGATAATGTTTGGTGAACCACAGTCCCTAAACCGCCCTGTGTCTTTTTTTATAGTTTTATTATTTCTACCTTTTAATGTACTTTGTGTTGTTTTTTAATGTACTTTGTGTGCTTAAGAGTATTAAAGTAAAAATCAAGTAAATAGTTTTCAAGTAAATAGGTTCAAGGGTCTTTTATAACACAAGATATATTAGCGAACTGGGCGCCCTGGTGACGCGCAGCTTTGTCCTATTCAGGACCTTCGCGCCGGTGCTCCTGGCGAACAGCTGCCGTCGCTGTAACCAATATTTTTTAATTATTTACAAAGAGAAAATAGTTGGTCACAATATAAACAAGTCAAAAAATATGCGTTCGAAAAAATATTTCGCCACTGTTGTAACTGCGTTGAAGATCCACACTTATTAATTTAACGTCGCCGTTTCCCGGAAATTGGGCTTATTTAATTCCGATTTTGATTTCCGAGGTATTCATCTGAACGAAATATGGTTCCAACAGGACAGCTCCACATGTCGTACAGCTAGCGCAGCAATCGATTAATTGAAGGAACAATTTTTGAGAAAATTATATCTAGAAACGGACCTGTTAATTGGCTAGTAAGGTTTGGGGATTCAGTTAGTAGTCTTGAAAGCCAACATAACTCAGAAAATTGCGAAAAATTGCGAACCCCAACTGCTTGGTAAAGTAACCGAAAATTGAATTGACAGGATACGATTTGTCAGAAGTAACTATGTCAGATATTTATTCGAAATTATTTTCAAACATTAATGCAATTCATTATTATTTCACGTAAAATAAATAGTTTCAAGGCATCTAATTTGGTTATTGGTTTATTTGAATTTGAAGTGCGAGCGCATTAAGAAAAATCACTTTATATATTGCATGATCAATATAACAAACATATTGTATGTAAATGTATAAAAAATAATAAGCGTCTTTAAGTCATTTTAGAAAATGGAAATTGTTATTTGAATACGCTATTATACTAATTGATATTACCAAAATGAGGACCACTTGATGAAAATATTATAAAATGTTTACCTGTAAGGTAAAAGGAGCTACTAAAGCTTCTAATACGACATTTGTTGTTGCCATTTAGTAAGTTTGTTTGAATAGAGAGGGTTGGTTTGCTAAATAATTGTTCAAAGTAATGTCTGAATGATTGTGGCGTGTTCATATATTTTTTCTTTATTTGGGTTGTTTTTAATTGTCAATATAAGTATCATTGACATACACAAAATATATATTTACTTTCTATCTTTTCATAATTTATAGAAATTAATATACTTTATTTTTATATTCGTTTTGAAAACAGGACGAGAATACTTCCCGAAACGTTAACGTTAAAAGTTTGTATATATTTTAAAAACATTTTTATATTTTTAAAATTTTTGTTCGTTTGGCAACTTTATTACAAAAAAGAATTACTGAGAAATTTGTCTCCGTTTGGTTTTTTGTTTTTATCCAGTGATTCTTTGTTTACACAAGAACAAATATTTTTGATATTTTTTGAGTTTTAGATCGTGGCGAAAACCCCAAATAAAGAGGAAAAAAATAAATAATTTTTCCTCTTATTATACTTACTTAAAATGGATAAGGTCTAACTTCACTCAAATAAACAGGATGTGATGTATAAGCGTTTTGATATCCCATTGGTATTTTTTGTATTTGTTGGTCAATAAAATATAAATCTGTCTTAAAATGTTGTTACTATTTCTCGATATTTAACTCTATGCTTCAATTTTTTTCCACTATTTTCATATCTGTTGGAATTTTGAATATCAGTACAATCTCAATATTTCTCGAATACAATCAATGGAGATCAATTTGTATTTGTATTTTGTCGAAGCTTTGGCTTGTGCGTAATTTTCTTTATTGATTTAACTGGATTCAATCATATACAATTCGATATCTTAAAACACAATACCGCTGGTCCGATTACCAAATGCAGCAGACAAATGTAGATCAAATATCTCCAAATATATTTCAAATTCTGATAATTTTGCTTCATATAATGGTTTCAAATATTGTTCATGCTTAAAATTCAGATCTCATTATGAAGTTTAATTATTAAGAGCTAATTAGAGAAAATGAAAAAATAAACTTCCTGAAAAAATATTAATGTATCTGCAGGCCTAAAAATTGCTAATTGAAGAAAACTTGAATACATTATTTATATAAAAGATAATTAATAATTTCTATAATTGTCTTAATAATTACTATAATTGTCATTAAAATATAAGGAAAGGTAAAAGAAACAATAAAAAATATATTTAATGCATTTTAAATTTTATTATATTTTATTATATTATTTTTTAATATAATAACGTAAATATGTATGGATATTTAATTTGCACATACATTTGTTCTTTGTTCAAAATTTATAATTTCCTTAGATAGATTTGGAATATCAACGTCACACTGTTGTATTGCTGCTTCTAGGTTTTTCATTCTTTCATCAATTTTGTTAACATCGTTTTTAATATTCGCAGGAACTTGGATAGCTATTTTGTTCAAATTATCCACAACCGTATTTATGCAGTCAATAGGGGTCAAGTTTTTTCTACATTTCTCCAAAGCATCAGCTTGATCGTCAATTCGCTGACTGATATCACTGAAATCAATTAACAGCATTTGAGCGACATTCTCAACATTGTTAAAGTATTGAATGGAACAAACTACAGAAATATTTGCAAGGCAAATTTTCCAGTCGATAAAGTCTTCCCAAACTTTATTAAGGCACTCAATATTTTCTTTTATTCCTATTCCTTTAGCAGTCTGATAAACAAAACCCAGGCGTATTTGGAAGTCATTCTTATCACTTTCAAGGTAACCGATGAAGTTCGAATTATTATAGGCTTTTAATCCGCTCAGCTGAAGGGTTGCGAGGGTGGAATTCACAGATTTTGTACCAGATTCAACATTTTTATTAATGGTGTCTCTCACTTCTTGTAGAACCTTTAAAGCTTTTTCCATAGCATCATCAACATCATCATTAACTGTTTGAATACGGTGTCCTAAAACCTTTAAACACAAAATTAATTTCGTTTTTCCGATTGCTGCTGTGGAAATGCATACATTAACTTTATCATACATTAACAAATCAATTATTATGACTTAGTAGCTTAAAATGTATGCATTATTGTTGGATGTGACATGCTAACATTCCCTTCAGTGACTAACATTCCCTGTGAGTGCGTGAGGGCGCGAGTGCGTGAGTCCGTGAGTAATCGTGTGCGCGCGTGAGTGTGTGCGTGGGTGTGTGCGCGTGTGCGTGTATCCGTGTGCCCGTGTATGAGTGTGTGAGTGTGTAAGAATGTGAGCGTGTAAGTGTGTGAGTGTATAAGTGTGTGAGTGTTTGAGCGTTTGAGTGTGTGAGTGCGTGAGTGTGAGAGTGTGCGAGTGTGCGAATGTGCGAGTGTGTGAGTGTGTAAGTATGTGAGTATGTGAGTGTACACTTAAACATGTGTAAATATAAGCATACAATAACAAAGCTTGGCCAACTAACTCGTAGAAGATCTCAATCAGAAGTTTCTACTATTTGTTAGGCAAATGTGGCATGATTCTCCTTTTTAAATCCCGTTTTTCATATTTTGGTATGTTAGTACATATTACTAAGTATTGAGGAAACCTATGTTGTATTTCTAATTAAGTTGAGTCGTTAAGCCATTAAACTCGAAGAGGATTACCACTATGATAGCATGATCAAGAGGAGATTCAATCTGGATGATTCTACTATGGTTAATGAAACGTATATCGAGAAGTAAAAAAAAGTGATTTCGTGTTTAGTGATATGTTTAGTATGTGTAGAAGTATGTGTAGTGTATATAAGCACAAACCAAACTTGTGATTGCTAATTGGAGGGTTACTGCAATTTCAAATAACACTCATCACAATAATAATAATAAAAATATCGTATGTGGAATATTCCTAGGTATTTTTTTTAAGACAAAGAAACTCAAATAGTTTACGTAAATATTTAAGTGGTCTAGTATGTAATTACCATTATTATTTAGCCAACATTTTGTCAACATAATAGGCCAATTTTTATTGCCAAAAAATGTTAACAGATTATTTTTCACCTCATCTTCCGTTTCACTACTTTTCACCTATTCAGATTTCCCATATAAACAATTTTGAAGGGAGTGGAATTATCCGAGAATTCGATTTCCGGGGAGTAAGGTGGAAGGGGTAAAATATCTCAATTAAAACTTTACAATTTTTTCTGGGCTTTGATTGAAACGTGTAGTGGTGCATTGCCATGATTAAACACGAGTTGCTAATTCTGGCCATTTTTCTTTAGTTAGTGCCGTCGGCCGATCCGAGTGAAAGTCGCTTTTGATGGTTGGGTTATGTGGAAAAAGCTCACAGTCCCTTCCAATATCACCAAATTCAAAGCGTAATTTTCTTCAGATGAAGGTTATCTTTCATCGTATTTAAAACCGCTGACTCTGGCACCACCCATGACTTTTTCCACTTTTTTTTAACTTTCCCTTCCACTTTCAATTCAGAAATAAACATCAGAATTTCTTTAGCAAAAGATCGCACTAAGAGATTTGGTGTAGCAGATTTGGTGTAGCAGACATCTTTGTTACTATTTTTATTTCGAGTTAATCAAAAACGACCGATTTACCAGTGTTAAATGTATCTGCTTTCTCACGGACCGCGATGCATGGTCTTCCCAAAACAACCCTCTCCTTAAGCGGCGCAAATCTAGTATTTTTGTTTGTCTTACCATTTGTGAAACAAAAAAGTATCATGTGGTGTAAATGCAAGTTATCAACCGACATTTGCAATTTGAATCAGCTTGGCTAACTGAAGGCAAATCAAAGGAAATCTGAATCTAAACATAACAAAGACTGCAGGAATGAATAATAAGTAAATAAACATTACTAACCGAACACAGATTTTCATTTAAAAGTGATAAAAGAGCAACTAATGGAATATCGGTACAAACTTTCCATACAACCCGATATTTTATGATATCTTGCTATAAATCTCACAACAATACACTTACATATGTGAACGAGGAAAATGTCGTTGGAACAAAACATATTTGCCTTATAATTAACAACTTAATTTAATTTATCAACTTCAGTTAGCAAAAAGAATGTTCCATTAAACCGTTTTAAAAGATACAATATTACTTTTATTGTAATAGCACTTCAATTTACCAGAAGACGATAGACGGAATGCTGCAGAACATTCGTAAACCTGCTGTAAAATGCACCACAGTACGGTAGACATGCATTTTTCACTATGGTTTGTTTTAATTTATTTTGGTTAAAATTTAATTTATTGGCAAACTTGCATCAAAGCATGCCAACGAAAGGGGTAAGTTTTTCGCGTCGTTCAAAGTTAATACTAATATCCTAACTAATCGCATTTTAGATTAACGTTTACATTTTTCGACGTATTCCACTAATTCATTGGAAATGGAATAATAATACCAAATCGTTTTGTAATAAGATTTGATTATATTGAGATTTTCGATTATAAGTAATCATTTGAATAGGCCTATGATAAAATGTTGTATAACATATAACATAATATAACGATATTCGAAAACAAATTTTTTTTATCTATGTTGTCGAAAATATAGCCTATTCTTTTAGCTGCCACTTCTGGCCGTGTGGTCATTAGACAAACTCTAAAAATATATATATATATATATATATATATATATACATATATATATATATATATATATATATATATACATATATATATATATATATATATATATATATATATATATATATATATATATATATAGATATATATATATATATATATATATATATATATATATATATATATATATATATATATATATATATATATATATATATATATATAGTAACGTTTGGGTTTTCACCCCCGTTACAAATGTTCTTCTTCGTATTTGTTGATTCCCAATCTCTGGCGGACCTTACTCATTTTCTGATTATATCCGCATGGCGGCGACCTCTCTTATCCATTTCAGAAAACACGCCACGCCGTCCATTGTGCAGATTCCGCCATCCCTATCCCTTCCAAAATCCCTTTTTCGACCATGTCATTTGTCTCGGTACGACTAACGCTGCCTCTGACAATTAACCGGTCATTTTGTGATCTGTCTGTCGGCGACTAGCAGTGTGGCGTGCTCCCTTCTTCATTAGTACCTACTACGATAGTAAGTTTTCTTTACCTCAAGGCTCTTTTTATAATTCCATGTGTTGTTCCATTGTACAGGGTCTATTCTGCTTCTAAGTCGACGCCTCTATCTATTTCTATTGCTACTTCGACGTCAGCTCCTGCTTCTGATTCTGCTTCTGCTACTTCTACCACTGCAAGCCCATTGTAACAGCCACACCACCAAGGCTTCCGCAGCAACTTACCGCCTGCCGTACACCGCTAGCAATGGTGATATAACGTCGATCGCTATACCACTGCCGTACCTTTGGTCCGAACAGAGCGTTACCGTTACCTGCAAGCTGCTGTCCGCAGATAAGTATCTAGATATTAGATATATATCTATCGTGGTTGATATTAGCCGTCACTAGTTCCCATTTTCCGTTAAATGCCATTCAGGCGTAGTATTCATTTTAATATTTTAAGTAAAAAACTTAAGTATTTTATTTTCTTACTAGTAATTGTATTTAGCTGTTAGATTAACATATAGTATAATTATTCTATCAACAGATGTTTCTATATTCACACATCCCGCCGCGACATTAAGGGTTAATCAGGATTAGTGGAACGTTACAATATATATAGGCGTACCCTTCAGATCAAGCTCGACTGATGACGGCTTAGTGGCTGAAAGAATAAGCAATATTTTTGCGTGGCACTAAATTTCTTTGATTTTGAATATGTTTAATATTCACCACAGACCTATGTAACACTTTTATAATATAACAGCTGTATCGTAAAGCTCACTGGAAAACAATTATGAAGCTAACGTAATGCCCAACGCACATGACTGATTTTGTATACAAAAATTAGATTGGTATCGTAGCTTCGAAAACGACCCAGGGTTTTTGCAATGGCAATCTACAATTTACAGACCTCTGGATCATGCAAGATATAGTCCGGCCTATATGTCGGAAAAATAACGGAACTCTTTAAATTAAAAAAAAAACTAGCGCTATCTATCGAAGAGATATATAATCTGAAAGTTCTCTATAAAACGAGACTGCCATGATTAGAATCGATCAATGGATTGTAAAGTTATAGCGCTTAAAATGACAGTATCTTTCACTCACCTCGTCAAAAAACACTATGGAACGAAGAGATAATATTAATTTCTGTCTCAATGTAGTAAAAGTTTTACTGAAACATGCAAAGCCAGGCCGACCAAAAAAAAAATTAAAAGCGCGATGATTCCCAATTCGACTGTGAGTTCGAGAGCAGAGGAACTAAATATGACCAGAAATATAATTTATGAAATTTTTACGAAGGATATTAAACAAACCGAGAGTCTGTACTCTATTTGTTCCTCATGCCTTCGATTAATCGTAGCTGTTCGTAATTTTTTGGCGAAAAAAATAAGTCTGTATGCTTTAACATCCTCTGAGGTTACCTGGTTGATCTCCGTGTGACTATATCTTATTCTCGAAAATGAAACTGGTCATGTTTTATGGAACGTAATATGAAAATTGGATTATATTGAGATTTTCGATTATAAGTAATCATTTAAATAGGCCTATGATAAAATGTTGTATAACATATAACATAATATAACGATATTCGAAAACAAGAAAAATGTATCTATGTTGTTGAAAATATTGCCTATTCTTTTAGCAGCCACTTCTGGCCTTAAGTAGTCATTAGACGAACTCGAGCTGATTTTTTAGAAATCGATATATATATATATATATATATATATATATATATATATATATATATATATATATATATATGTATATATATATATATATATATATATATATATATATATATATATATATATATATATATATATATATATGATAGTTCGTAGTGTTTCGCGGATGAAAAAATACATTAGACTGTTAGTCTGGGAGTACATCTGATTGTTTGTGTCCCGTTTGTTGGGAACTTGTCTGAAGACTGAAAGGTGTGACCTTGACGAAACATCTGTACGTTCCCAACAAACGAGACCCAAACGATCTAATGTACTCCCGGACTATATATATCATTGTGTGTCGCCTAGCAATTTCGCAATATTCATTTCAGATGTTATGTAATCTAAATGTTATCGCTGCTTTAAGAATCACTTAGCAACGGAATATAATATCCATATTGCAGTAACAATATCCATATAATCTCGTATCATACAATAAAAAAATATATAATACTAATAGTATATATATATATATATATATATATATATATATATATATATATATATATATATATATATATATATATATATATATATATATATATATATATATATATATATATATATATATATATATATATATATATATATATATATATATATATATATATATATATATATATATATATATATATATATATATATATATATATATATATATATATATATATATATATATATATATATATATATATAACGTTGGTGTATTCACCCCCGTTACAAATGTTCTCCTTCGTATTTGTTGATTCCCAATCTCTGGCGGACCTTACTCATTTTTTGATTATTTTCTGATTATATCCGCATGGCGGCGACCTCTCTTATCCATTTCAGAAAACACGCCACGGCGTCATTTGTGCAGATTCCGCCATCCCTATCCCTTCCAAAATCCCTTTTTCGGCCCTGTCATTTGTCTCGGTACGACTAACGCTGCCTCTGACAATTAACCGGTCATTTTGTGATCTGTCTGTCGACGACTTGCAGTGTGGCGTGCTCCCTTCTTTATTAGTACCTACTACCATGGTAAGTTTTCTTTACCTCAAGGCCCATTTTGTAATTCCATGTGTTGTTCCATTGTACAGGGTCTATTCTGCTTCTAAGTCGACGCCTCTATGTATTTCTATTGCTACCTCGACGTCAGCTCCTGCTTCTGATTCTGCTTCTGCTACTTCTACCACTGCAAGCCCATTGTAACAGCCACACCACCAAGGCTTCCGCAGCAACTTACCGCCTGCCGTACACCGCTAGCAATGGTGATATAATCTGGATCATGTAAGATATTGTCCGGCCTATATGTCGGAAAAATAACGGAACTCTTTAAATTAAAAAAAAACTAGCGCTATCTATCAAAGAGATATATAATCTGAAAGTTCTCTATAAAACGAGACTGCCATGATTAGAATCGATCAATGGATTGTAAAGTTATAGTGCTTAAAATGACAGTGTCTTTCACTCACCTCATCAAAAAACACGATGGAACGAAGAGATAATATTAATTTCTGTCTCAAAGTCAGTAAAAGTTTTACTGAAACAGGCAAAGCCAGGCCGACCAAAAAAAAAAAATTAAAACCGCGATGATTCCCAATTCGACTGTGAGTTCGATAGCAGAGGAACTAAATATGACCAGAAATATAATTCATGAAATTTTTACGAAGGATATTAAACAAACCGAGAGTCTGTATTATATTTGTTCCTTATGCCTTCGATTAATCGTAGCTGTTCATGGTTAGCGAAACGTGCGTCCAGAATATAAAAATAGTGTTTTGGTGTATTGTGAAAAAATTTTTGTAATAAAAGTTTGTTATATGATCACGTTTGCGATCGCAACGGCATCTCTACGAAAAGTATTTTACTTTTCTTTCTAACCTCATATAATGTACTCTCAACATACAGATAAATTGAAAAAAAAAATATTGATGACTCTAAAGATTATTATTTTTAAATCATAAGAGAAAAGTGAAAAAAATATTCTGAGCACACAACTAAATTAATTAATATTATCAAAATGATGACATCTTTATGAAAATATGTTATTGTACTATATTAATAAAAAATATTTACCTGTAAAGCAGAGAAAGCTGCTAAAGCTATTAATACCACATTTGTTATTGTCATTTTGTAAGTTTGTTCGACTATGTAATTTGTTAAAAAATTGTCGCTCTTATACTTTGCGATATCTTATTATTGAACATCTGACCAAATATAAATTTTACATTATAGATAGAGAATATCTAAAGTCCACTTATATAACCAATATATCATGTATAAGTGTTTGATATTATCTGGATGTGTTTTGTATTATTTCGATTGTTATAATATGTGTTTGTGGTATTATTTGTTTTTATATTTTTGAATAAAAAGTAATTCTGTTATAATATTTCAGCACTGTTTCTCATTATTTTACTCCAGCTTTATTCTTTTTTAATATACCGTATGTATTGGAACTTAGAATATCGATCTTAATTGAATATTTTTTGAAACATTTTTTGATACGGTCGTAGTAAAATTTTTCCAAGCTTTGGCTGGAACATCTATTGGTTCGTTAATATGAAGAAATACAGTTCAACATATTAAACTGAATACATAGAGCGATATATCATTGTGTGTCGCCTAGCAATTTCGCAATATTCATTTCAGATGTTATGTAATCTAAATGTTATCGCTGCTTTAAGAATCACTTAGCAACGGAATATAATATCCATATTGCAGTAACAATATCCATATAATCTCGTATCATACAATAAAAAAATATATAATACTAATAGTATATATATATATATATATATATATATATATATATATATATATATATATATATATATATATATATATATATATGTATATATATATATATATATATATATATATATATATATATATATATATATATATATATATATATATATATATATATATAAATATGGGGCATTTAAGTGCAGTATAAATTAACTGAAACCTATGTGACCATATATTTACTGTAACAAAAGAATTAGCGTTGTTTCCTTTGTTTAAAAATAGAGAATTATACTTAACTTCTCATAGGCTTAATCCGATTTCAACTTTTTGCGCCGACAAATAAACATTCCTTCTTCAGTATTAAAGTGATTTCACTCCGAAATATTTAGTCGACTGTTTTTAACTAAAAAGATTTAACTTAATGTCGTGAAATTAAGACAATTAATTTTAATTAACATATTTAAAAAAAGGCTTCAAATCGATTGACACCACTTGTGAGATTTGCAAGCTAGAGGGAGGAGGTGCCGTACGAATCCGCACAGTTCAGTTCTGGTTCAACCAGTTCCAGAAGAGAGACATGAGTATTGAAGGTATGGAATATCAGGTTGTTATAAGTCACTTTGAGTTGGTTCTTCGTGGTAGGGCGATATATTCTATGCTCTGTTCAACATACCACTTCAGCAATCACACAGTTTACATCTGACATCATCAAAAATTAAACATTGGGCTTTAAATTGCTCCCTCGCCCACCATATAGCCCCACCCTCGTTTTGCTAGGACAAAAGTTCAAGCTTAAAGAGGAAAGTAAAAAAAAACTGACTGTGTCTAATTTTCGCCTCTAAAGATTCATCGTAGACTAAAAGTTCATCGAAAATAACTGCCTGTATTTCAAAGAATAACCTCCGGATACGGATTTTTTATTCTTACTTGCACTTATTCACTGCTTACCTCAAAAACCTAAATACTTTTGGTAGACTCTAGCATATCCGATTCATTGCGAAAATGTTAAGCAAATGAACCATTTATGCAGTGAATGAACCATTAATTCATGTACTGGCGGCTTGTGAGGGATGGCGTTGGGCCCCGCCACTGCGGCAGTTACCACAAAACAATTTTTTAAGGCAAAACGCCATATTTTATTTCCGTTTAGTTTCTTTCCTTTAACTTATTTCCCTAGTTCACCTCCTATATAGGATGTCAAGAGCACGAAAAGTGAAAAGAAGGAAGGGAAAAGCAAAAAAAAAATCAGCAATACTATTTTCTTCTTCGCCCTCCCACTTTAAAAACCCACGAGTCTCCATTGAATTTATGAAAGATTAAAAGTAAATTATTTATAAAAGAGGATTGTGTAAAACATCAGAGAAATGGCAAAAAGCCGTTCTAAACCAACCTCCGGACTATTATTCAATGTGCATACTCTAGGAAGAAATGCATTAGATAATTACGAGTTAAGTTTGAATGTATGCCTGGAATAATGATATTTCATCATGCCAAAGTAAGGCAGTTTAAACTTGTATCCGGTCGTAGAAATTTGAATTATTTAAGGAAGGAAGACATATAACGGGTGATTTTTATGTGTATCCGAACTTTTGATAGGAGTGGCAGTCAAACGAAGTATGAGTCTAGTGTCAAAATTATTCAGTATTCTCTCGAAAATCATCATGGAACGTTTAACATCAGAGCAACGCTTACCAGTTGTCAACATTTATTACTACTTCGTGAATTGTATGTGAAAAATAAAATAAATTTTATGATGCACATAATAAAGTATTATGTAAGTACATACGTACTATCTGTGTTAAGTGGATTATTCCATTTATGAAAAGCCAAAATTTTGGTCACAACTTGCTGAAATGGGATCCACTCATGTGGACCCCCATTTACATGTCATGCACCCCTAATTTTTGTTTTCGCTGACATGGATCGGGGCATGCAGTTCGGGGTTGACCCCTATTAGTCGATATAGACCACTTTGGAGATCTGTGGTTTAATTTAACAATAATTTAGACCATTATCTTCGAATAACCCAACTAACATGTCAATGGTGGCAGAAAGAGCTACTAAAGCTACTAATACTATATTTCCTGTTGCCATTTTCAATATTTGATCGACACATGTGATCTGCTAAAGAGTCATCTCTCTTTCATACTCAGCATTCTAATCATTTGATTGCATTTTGCTTAATAAAAAGAGAAATAAGCGGGGTGGATATTAGGGAATAGGAATATAAATTTGATAAAAATTAAAATTTTGTTAATTTTTATCATTTTTACAATATGTGCATATATACAAAAATTTTCGATATGTGTAATTTTAAATAAAATGATTAAGAATTATCGCTAAGTTTTCACTTTATTAGAAAATTATGTGATAATTGATTCGACACCACCCAGTGTCTTCTTCAGATACGAAATTTCAGTGTTAAAATATTGAGTAAAAAATTGTAATATATACTACAGGAGGATTTTTTTAGTTCGTCCGAACTTCGAAGGATCCCTTGAAACTATTTATTTTTTGTGAAATAACTTTCAATGGGATTGTTTTTTGAAAACAATTTCGGACAAATGTCCGCTGTGGCTACTGTTGGCCAAACGCATTCTGTCAATCCAATCCAATTTCCGATCATTTTTTCATGCAACTGGGGTCTTATGTTCGCAATTGTCCGAGTTATGTTGGCTTCCAAGGCATCAATAGTTGGTTTATCGGTATAGATCCAATATGTAATATAACCCAATGAAAATATTCTAAAGGCGTTAAATCACATAACCTTAGTGGCCAATTAACAAATCCGTTCCTCGAAATAATTTCTCACCAATTTTTTTTCCTCAATATATCGATTGTTGCGTTGGCTGTAAACATCCTGTTAGAATCACATTTCCTCCAGATCAGTACCATTCAAATTCGGAATGAAGTAATCCACGTAGTCTAATAACAAAGTCCAATTTCCTGCGAACTTCCTGGTACATTTGGATTCTCAAAAAGTCCAGCTATAGCGGCGATATTTTCTTCGGAACGCACAGTTTTTTGTCTTGTTTTTGTTTTAGTAACGCACAGTGTGAAATGCGTTCGCAATGTGTCGATAATTAGGCAAATATATCACGACATTCAAATTCACGAAACCTCAATTTTTTTTTTAGGAAGTTCCAAATTATTATAAATTTTGAAGGCAATTTTTATATTGTTTGTTTTTGGTAATTGTTGTGTAACTAATTTAGTTAATTTTCCTGTATATGTAAGTGTTTTATTTAATTAGTTAGTGGATATTTTAAATTACTATTTTTAATATTATGTTTTTTATTAATTATTCTAGCCATTTAACATTATTTATGATCTTTGGGTTATGCGCGTCATTCACAGGGATTTGTGCATTTGTGCAGGAATTGTATGCATTTGTATTGTATATATATATATATATATGTATATATATATATATATATATATATATATATATATATATATATATATATATATATATATATATATACATATATATATATATATATATATATATATATATATATATATATATATATATATATATATATATATATATATATATGTGTGTGTGTGTGTGTGTAGTCCTAGATGTTCTTGGACTGCATCCAAGGAGACAGCAGTAGCTGAGTGTCATCACACACCCCAACCGTTGGGTTACGCAATCTAATGTGGAACACACAACAACCTGCATCTCCACCTAAATGAACATTTTTGTTGGTTGCTTGACCGGGAAGGAGCCTCACCTATCCCTTCAACTGGATGACACATGTTTCGTCTCTCGAGGTTCAGACTCTTCGGGGCGCCGACATGTACCATACCATCAAGAATAGGGAGACCCTATTCACAGCCAACAACCCATGTTTTCGCCGACCTCCCGTCGGATGGCGTATATATGTAGTATTAGATTTTCTTGGACTGCTCTAGTCTGAACCTCGAGAGACAAAACATGTGTCATCCATCCGGGCTCCTTTCCGGTCAAGCAACCAAAAAGTGTTCATTTAGGCGGAGACGCAGGTTGTTGTGTGTTCCACATGAGATTGTGGAACCTAACGGTTGGATGTGTGATGGCACTCAGCTACTGCTGTCTCATTAGACGCAGTCCAAGAAAATCTAACACTACATATATACGGCATCCGACGGGAGGTCGGCGAAAAACATGGGTTGTTGGCTGTGGATAGGGTCTCCCCATTCCATTCTTGATGATAAGGTACATGTCGGCGCCCTGAAAAGTCTGAACCTCGAGAGACGAAACATGTGTCATCCAGTTGAAGGGATAGGCGGGGCTCCTTTTCGGTCAAGCAACCAAAAAAGTGTTCATATATATATATATATATATATATATATATATATATATATATATATATATATATATATATATATATATATATATACATATATATATATATATATATATATATATATATATATATATATATATATATATATATATATATATATATATATATATATATATATATATTTACTATTTTAAAATCACCATTAAACCTTGATTTGCGTTTAATAGGTGATTGAGGAAACTTTTTCATGTTCTTTAATTATTTTCTTAAAAGTTTGCCTGTTTGTCCTATATATGTTTTCGAACATGATCCACAGTATAGCTAATTTACTCCTGATTTATCTTTTCAGTTTATTTTTACTTTGCCATTTTGATTTGAATAAATAGATTTTATTATTCCCTTATGGCTACAAGGGATATTTTTTAAATAAGGCCCGTTTATAAATGGAAGTGAGAATGATGCATAAACGTCGCAGTGCGTTTGCGCGACTTGTCCCAGCATGTTTTGCGCGCGTCTTGGCGCCATTTGCAGCCATATCGTCTGATTGTGTGCTAAGCTATAGAAGTTTATTTATTTTTAAGAAAATTGAGTCGCCCACCAACTGTGAGTTACGATCTGTAATTCGATTCTTGAGTGCAAGAAACTTGTGGAAATTCACTGTCAAATTGGTGATGTTTATGGTAATAATGCTATGAGTGACAGTCAAATTCGAAAGTGAGTGAGAAAGTTCAAGGACGGGCAGGTTTGGCAACTTTTGGACAGAAAAGGGATTTTGTTAGTGGATTTTATACTGAGAAGCATAACAATCAATTCTGATGCGCAAGGAGTTCCTTGGTAGTCCACGGTTCAATGACGATGAGGAAGTTAAAACTGCACTCATGGATTGGACTTCTTCACATGCGGCAGATTTTTTCGACGTCGGAATTCAAAAACCTGTTGAGCGGTATGAACTGTTGGAACAAAAATGGAAATTATGTTGAGAAGTAGATAAAAGTATATAGAATATGGAAAAAAAGTAGATAAAAGTATGTTTGTAAGGTTTTACAGCTGTAAAACCTTAGTTTAAAGCAGTGTTTGAGAATGTAAGGTCGTTTTACGAAACTATAGTCACACAAATTTTGTTTAAAGATGAAAGTGATAGATAACAAAGTAAAAAATTGTTTTATTCCCTTTTAAAAAATGAACTATCACAAAGTAACAGACAAATCAATCAATAATTGGATATTTATAGTATTTTTTTTTGCTTACTAAAAAACGGACCTTATTTAAAAATATATCTCGTATTTCATTTTTGAGGAGTTTTCTTTTTAGAATGTTATCAATTATTCTTTCTGAATAATCATTGTTGAGCGCAATATGTTTGATGATAAGTAGTTTCTTATTCTGATAAATGAATATTGCTTAGTTTGTGTACAATGATTTGATAAGCTGCTAATTTATGTTCTGGGTGTAATGATTTTTTATGTATTGTATCTATTTGAGAGGGTTTACGAAATATCTTGAGACTATGTTTGTTTGAAATCCGTAAAATTGTCAAATGCAGGATGTTCAAATTGTTCTTTTTATTGTAGTGAATTATAGTTTCAATGTTGTCCATAAATAGTTCCGCGAGTAATAAAATATTTATCAAAATTTAGACATAAGTCTTAGAATTTTTATTTAGAATCTACTTCCATCAAGTAGTGGCAATAAGCAATACATTTTTCAGTCACTTATTATATTTTGCATTCTTTGTTGATTTTCGAGATGGAATTTTGAAATTTATCATTCTAAAGTTACTTTTAATTAATAACATGGAAAAATCCTATTAAAGTGATTTAGTTATTATATTTTTCTTTAAAAAGTAAAAAAAAATACATTTTGAAATGTTTGGTGATAGGGTGTCAGAAACAGTCTAGGGTACCGACTCGTGGAAGGTTATAAATGTCTGAGCAAAGTTCACAATCTAATAAAAGTGCATCTAACAAATTTTACCGTCATGTCCTCGTCGTATTCCCTGGACCCTGCAAAACGCACATTAATATATGCGGAGCGCAGTTATCAGAGGAAAGTAAGGGCGAATCCCCGATGCATAAGAACCGGAACCCCTCGACTAATGTACGGTAACCCCTACAGAAGAGTCCCGGTCCTCCAGGTTAAGGAGTTGAACGTAGGTCTAGCAGTCCATCCTCAGAAAACAATTCTTTTTACGAAGCCTTTAACAAAGCCTCGAATTGAATTAATTTTTGCAACAGTAAAGCTTTTTATATAACAATTGTATTTTAACAATTAATAGTATAAAAAATTAATTTTTGCGAAAGCGTCACACTTCACAAGAGATAGCCCCAATGGCCACCACAAGATTATTCACAAGTTTCTGCTCTTCATCTGATTACTGATAAAATTCTTCATTTGAATCTGATTTTATCTGATTTAAAAAAAAATATTATTAGCGTATTTATTTTTTGCCAGTGCCAAGTTTTCCATGTACAAAGCTCTATTCGGTTTAAATCTGGGGATCGGACGGCCCAGCGATTGGGACCGCGATTTTCTATCCATCGATTCTGAAACATACCACTTAAACATTGTCTTACGACCCTCGCATAATGATCTGGATGACTGTCCTGTCGATACCAGTGATGTTATATACCTTCAATGGTTCTCTAATCCGTGTGCAGGTCTCTCTGCTGGGCCTAGCAATGCCAAGTATACACATTTCCATTCCCCTCTGTACTATCTAAGGTTTTTGGGTTGATTTTGACATGTTGAAGGTTTCACTCTCTCATATACCAAAACGTGCATGGCGTACTGATCAAAAATATTTTTCTTTAAACAATTTGCCAAATGTCACATTTAACAAGCTGTTCCTTCCCGAATATATATATATATATATATATATATATATATATATATATATATATATATATATATATATATATATATATATATATATATATATATATATATATATACATATATATATATATATATATATATATATATATATATATATATATATATATATATATATATATATATATATATATATAGCGGTGCAATGGCTGCTGTTATTTCATAGCATTTAATGAGATTACTAATATTGTAAGTAATGTATATTGTAATATTGTATATTATATATAAGTAATATTGTATATAATTGTAAGTAATGTAATATAATAAATACACCAAACTAGTATAAACATACTTATAAAACGCACTTTTTTCATACAATATTTCGAAATATAAAATAACAAAGCATTTTTAATGCTCAATATATGTCTCTTTTCCACTTTTACCATATGCCATTTTTTATATTTTGCATAACAATAGACTGAAGTGGATGAGGATATAAATGAGCAAACTTTAAACCCTATATCAGCTAACATAATTTTTTTATCAATTTTCAAATCAGACTTAAAAAAAATAGATGACTTTTCATTATTCTAAGTGGGGCGAGGGTCAAGAAAGTATTTTTTCAAAAATAATAAAAGTTGTTATGAAAAAATCAGATAACATCACGAGTTTTTCAAGTTAAGTAAATATTATGATCGACATGTGTTTACTATTTAATATAAGATAATTATTTAAATAATGAGGGTACTTCATGTACTTGATATTTATGGTGAATTACATGCATTCGAAAAACGCGAATGTCAGAAATGTTAGTAATGTAGTGGCCTTTTTTGTATTTGGTAACATCAGATTATTTTTGTTAGCTATTTGCTTCTTTTATTGGAAGTTCTAATACAATTTCTGCATCTATTTTAATACAAATCACGAGAATGTATTTAAGTTTTAAAAGGGATCGAAAAAGATGAAGATACATAATGATAATACATAAATTATAATACATACACATAATACATAATGTACACATACACATAATACATAATAATGAAAACATTTTCCTGACAATAAAACAACAGGCCCATCTACCTTCTTAAGAGTTGAGCCATTCGAATTCTCGGATTCATCCGTAAATATGAACAACATGTCTACCGAAAGCATGATAGAAGAACAGGGTTATTTAATACAAAATCATTATCTATTTTCTTAGTTTATATTTAAACTTTATCATGAATAATATTGTTAATCGACGCGGAAAACTTTTAAAAAATTATTTGCAATTAATAATAAATGGGATAAAATTTATAAAATTAAAATTATAAAACCAAAGATAAATATCACGTGGCTACGAAAACGCCTCGATTGGCTGCCATATTTGTGACGTCATTATTTAAAAATATTTTTACGTAAGTACGCTTAACGGCATCTATCTCGTTATATACTGTCAAAATTATTGAAGTTTAGAGTAGAAAAATATATTTTTGGTTACTAATTTAATTCAGTAATGTGTGATAAAGGATTCATAAAAGTTAATTCTGATAATATAATGTTGTGGATATGTATTTGGTAACAGATTTTTTCAAAAATGACATTCAGTTCAATTCAGTTGAAGTTCGAGGTACTAAATGTGAGGTGAGGTGTATATATATTTATATATATATATATATATATATATATATATATATATATATATATATATATATATATATATATATATATATATATGAAAAGCAGAAATTTTTCATCCGTACTTCCACGTACCACTGCTCGTCTCAAATCAGTCGCCGCCACCACGTCGAGACAAGTACCTCCCCGGACCGGTTTCTGGCCTCACAGCCGTCGTCAGCTGGGCTCGAGCCCAACGCAGGGAAACAGCTGAATCGAAACGAACAGAGGAAGACCAAGTCAACTGGTCATATCAATGCCGAGTCGCAATCTCAATGCAATTCGCGCCATCCTACGGTGAATGTTCGCGGCAGTCAAAAACTTCGCGATACATTCTTCCCACAACTTTGGATGTAGGTATAAGGTTTGCTCAAAGGATAGCGTAGTGGGGCCGTGGAGAGAGATATTTGAAAAGCAGAAATTTTTCATCCGTACTTCCACGTATATATATATATATATATATATATATATATATATATATATATATATATATATATATATATATATATACATATATAACTAATATAATATATATATATATATATATATATATATATATATATATATATATATATATATTAACTAATAAACTAATAATAATTATGTGTAAAAAAATTTGAAAAAGGAAAAGAGATGCTTAGCAATAACTATGAGAAAATCAATGAGTTAGTCGTCATATTTGTCCAATTGAGTCCACAAAAATTAAGCACCTCAATCTGAACTTGTGTCCAAAACTTATCCCGCTTGCCGTAATTGAAATCACTTCCGCCGATCACTTGACTGATGTTTGCCGTAAGCTGGAGGCTAGTTTTCGTCTAAGGAATAAGAGTTCATGCGCCCCTAGAGTGTGTACCTGTGCTGCGGGAAGTAATCCTTCAAGCCACAAACCGCCTGTTGTAGATGCTGTCGAGGGAAACTCTAGAAATGGCAGATTCCCCTCGTCCCAATAGAGGCAATACAGTTGATGGTAGTCGTATAGTTCCCACTAGTCGTATCGTATCATCATAGCACATCCCACTCGACAGGTCCACAACAGGACAGGAAATCAGCCGTTTGTTGTAATTGTAGACGGTCCGGTCACCTGCATAGGGCGTGCCCAGGACAACAGACTTTAGGACAACAAACTTAGAGTTGTGACGATCGAACGTAAATTGCTGTACCATTGTACTATTGTACGATTACATCATTCCATCATTACATCATTACCGTTGCCGTATTAGCCAAACCGAACATCCGATACCTGAAAACTGTAGTACCGTAGATAAGTACTTAAGTAAGTAAGAGAAAAAGCATTTCCTTATCGTGGCTGGTATAGGCCTTCACTGACGCCTACCTTTTGATTTTCTCGCAGTTATTGCTAAGCATCTCTTTTCCTTTTTCTAATTTTTTTGTTCTTGTTGATTTAATTTGTTCCTAGATATGATCGTCTATATTCGCCGGAAGAAAATCCGATTTATTACGAGACACCACATCCCAAACATGAACCGAATCCTTAATGCCGCGATACGAAACAAAAGCTCCCATGGATGGATGGACGGACGGACGGACGGACGGACGGATGGATGGATGGAGGTGCATTAAAACTCACATTGATGCACCTCACATTTAGTACCTCGAACTTCAACTGAATTGAACTGAATGTCATTTTTGAAAAAATCTGTGACCAAATACATATCCATAACATGTTTTATAAGTATGTTTATACTAGTTTGGTGTATTTATTATATTACATTACTTACAATTTATTAGTAATCTTAAATTAAAGATACTGCTATTAAAAGAATAGCTGGTAAAATATTTGCTAAAATCCTGACTACCGGGTTTCTCTGCTATATTATATCTATTTCAGTTTTCTGTCTCCGTCAGTTGCAAGAAAATGTTAATGGATACCTGTATACGCACATTACGTTCGTTGATATTACAGAGAAATTTGACAAAGTAAACAGAGATGCTTTGGGGCTATTTATGGCAAATATTCTGCATTCCTCATAAGCTAATCAACATCTGTAAAAGCTTTCATGTTAATAAAAACAACCTTTAATATAAAACAATAAATCAACCTCAACTGTCCCGCTCACCACTTCCATATGGCAGTAGCATTCTCACCTGTTCTTGTTATTCCAATTCTACCATTAAAGTCACCCATTAGAATTTTGTTCCTGCACTTCTCGTGGTCTAGAAGCTAGACCACATCATCATAAAATATCTCAATTTCCTCATCACCATAGCTTATAGTTGGGGCATAAGCTTGGACGATTTGAAGCTTAAACCTGAGTTTATTCAATTGAATGACGCATTGGGCTAGTCGGTCAGATATACTTTCAAATTTTACGATACTGTCCTTCAAGTTTCGGTTAATAAGGAATCCAATTCCACCACATCATCCCTTCTCCGTACCACGCGTGTAAAGTATGTGACCATTTGTTTCCAGTTTGATTAGCTCTTTTCCCTTTCTTCGTGTCTCACATAGCCCTATGATGTCCCAATGTATGTTATCAAGCTCGATCATCAGTTCTTGCAGACGTTCATCCGTTTTCATTGTTCGAATATTAAGTTTTACAATGTCCTAAGTTCACTGGCAGCCTGACCTAACCCGGTGATTCTCAGCACCCTCTTCCCGATGCCCTAGGTGTTATCCTTTGGTTTCCGGGGAATGAGGGCCGTGTTTGAAATTGTAAAGGCATGTCGGGGGTTGGACCGTAATCTGCCAGGCTGGTCCAGTGCGGGTTGGCCGATTTTGGATCATGTTAGTCTGAGGTCTCTACCTTAGGCTGTCCGTCATGGGTTACCCTTCCAGGAGCATACGCTCCAGACGACATAGCACTAATTTTCATTGACTTACTGAAGCGCCTTTACCATGCCAAGTTCTGATCTACAAAGAGGAATAAAAAAACTGAGAAATAAAAGGACACAAATATATGTCTTAATGCATAGGGATGGCACATTCTGCAGAGAACGTACCGAACGTACGGAGGTTATGAGAAGATTTTGTTCTAAGATATATAAAGATCAGAACCGGTTATAGAGAGCAAAACCCACGGAAGAGCAAATGCCGGATATTTTGTGGGATGAAGTGACAAATGCAATAGAAGCGATGAAGAATGGAAAGGCTCCAGGAAGGACAGTGTAACAGTTGAGTGGTTGAAAGCTGGCGGTCGAACTTTACATAAAATACTGGCAAAAAGGCTGGCTTTGTACTCGAAATATCTCAGAGAACAAAAAAATATCCAACCTATGGAAAAATGCTGAAGTGATTTTCTTCATAAAAAGGACACATGAGGATTTGAAAAATTACCGCCCAATAAGCCTCCTGTCAGTATTATTGAATATCGAGACTAAAAGAAAATTGGGACCACTGAATGAGGCACAACCAAGAGAGCAGTCAGGATTCAGAAGAAGATCCGGTACAATGGATCATATCCAGGTTGACCAACAGGCCATAGAAAGGTATAATGAATACACCATGCCACTGTGCTTGGCCTTTATTGACTATGAAAAGGCTTTTGACTCCATATTAAAGCAAGGTATAATGGATACATTGCTTAACTAAGGGATAGACAGAGCCAATATAAACCAACTGAGATCAATGTACGATGAAGCTACAGGGGCAGTTCACATAAATGATCTTGAGCTTAAAATCAATATAGAACGGGACGAACAGCAGGAGACTCAATATCCCCTGTTCTTTTCTCAGCCTGCCTTGAAGATATATTTCGTAATCTGGATTAGAAACAGGATGGAATAAAAGTAAATTGTATATACTTAGGCCACCTTAGATTTGCAGATGATATCGTTCTTCTGTCACAAGACCCAAATTCACTACAAAAATACTTACAGAAGCTACAAAGTGTGAGATAACTATTTGGCTTTAAAATAAACCTGAAAAAGAGTCAGATTATGTTGAACAAATTTGTTGAAAACAGAAGAATATCTATTCTAGGAACCGATTTAGAGGTGTTGGACCACAACATATATCTTGGACAAAGGCTTTTGATGGGAGCTGATACCACCCGGGAGGTGAAACGACGCATTAAGTGTGGCTGGCCGATATTTGGCAGGCTCAACATCATGTTTAAGAACAAACCCACTTTGTCTGAAGAAAATCAGGGTGAGCTGCCTGTTCTGACATACGGAAGTGAAGCATGGACACTCACATCATAATTAATTCAAGGACTTCGAGTAGCACAGAGGGAAATGGAAAAGTGTATGTTTGAAATTACAAAGCCGAACAGAAAGACCTGCACATTGCAACGGTAAAAGAATTCAAATTGAGGTGGGCAGACCATATAGCGAGGCGATGTGACGACATATGGACCAAAGCAATCCTGAGATGGATACCGCTTAGACATTGGACCTAAGGTACGATGGATCGATGACATCAAGTATATTGGACCCGAATGGCAGAGGAAAGCTCAGAACCGCGCGAATTGGAAGTATGCTGGGGAGGCCTTCATCCTACAGTGGAACGACAATGGCTGAGTGATGATGATGATGAAGCCTGCTAGGCCAAATGCCTACCAGCCACATTTAACACGTCATTTCACCTCCCGGGCGGTATACCCCCTCCATTATACCCCCTCTAGTTAAGATATATAAAGTGGTCATATATATTTATATATATATATATATATATATATATATATATATATATATATATATATATATATATATATATATATATATATATATATATATATGCACCCTTGCAGCGTCCTCTAGGTCTAGTGTAAGGAGAACAATATCACCTACGAATCTAAGATGGTTTAAGCTTGCACCATTGACCTCTGTAACATCCTGTTTTCCTAATATATATATATATATATATATATATATATATATATATATATATATATATATATATATATATATATATATATATATATCTCAGCATGCTTTCTCCAGAGAACACAGGAACGACTAGAACACAAAATTGGCGAGTACCAAGCAGGCTTTCACCCTGGTCGCTCTTGCACTGAACAAATCTTTAACTTAAAAACAATACTGAAATACAAAGCTATCCAATCCCAACATCCCAATCATCTGCACGTTTGTGGACTTCAACAAAGCATACTACTGCATCGACCGAAAATCTCTGATCAACATCCTAAAAGAACAAGGACTCGACCCCAAAATACGATTATTCAAGCAGACACTGGCCGACACAGTCTCTAAAGTTAAATTTATTGGAGAAATTTTCGAACCCTTCCTGAATAAAACCGGAGTACGCCAAGGAGATGGGTTATCCCCACTCCTCTTCAACCTGGTCCTGGATAAAATCATAAGGGAATGGGAAAAGGAAATAAAAAATCAAGGACACTGGACCAATACGACTTGGACGAACCAAAAACAATATAGAGGAAGAGAATTAGATAGAGACGCAAATAATTCCGACTCATTTTTGAGTATTCTTTCTGATCTTCCACACCTCTCTCATCCTCTCCATGGATTTTCTTTCCCTCCTCCCTCCACCTTGTCCCCGACCTCCTTGAAACTTCGCTCTCTGATGCGAAGGGTCCACATATGTATTTTGTTTCTGTATTTGCTTCTGTCTTCAGTCTCTGTCGGATCCATTTGTGCCCTTCCCAGATGATTTTTGACTTGTGCGATCCATGGTACCATTGACTTGACCCCTTGAATGTATGTAAGAATTGGTGAGTCTTGTCGGTGAGAGTCTACTGATATATCCATAGAATTTCAACCTTCTTTTTCTTATGTCCGCCGCTACGTTGGACATTCTCTCTGTGGTCTTCCTGGAATATAGACTGTATCCTTTCTCTGTTAGTTTTGGGCCGAGCATTTTCCTCATAATTTTGTATTATTCTTTTAGTTATGTTTTCTATACCGTTTTTTTGTGTGGAATGTAAGTGTCTCGCTTGCGTATAGTTCATCTGGTTTGATTACTGTGTAGTGTCTTATTTTTGTGTTTGTGGATATGCATTTCTTATTGTAGATATTGTGTGTCTTGCCGTATGTCCTCTTCACCTGCAATCGAATCTTCTATGCTATCTTCTCTCCTCCTGTGGGTTCGAGGATCTCGCCCAGGTATTTGAAATGTGTGACCCTTTTTATCTTGCCGTATTTGGTGTTCAAATTTTGGACATCTAATTTTGAGCAAAAGGATTCGGTTTTTTGAAAGGAGATTTGTAGGTCAACTTTCTCTGCACATTTCTTGACGACTTCTATCTATTTGATTGCCTTTATTTCATTGTTTACGAGTATGGCTAGGTCGTCCGCGAAGGCTAGGCATGAGATTTCTAAATTATTTTTGGTTTGTCGTATTGGTCCAGTGTCCTTAATTTTTTATTTCTTTTTCCCATTCCTTTATGGCTTTATCCAGGACCAGGTTGAAGAGAAGTGGGTATAACCCATCTCCTTGGCGTACTCCGGTTTTATTGAGGAAGGGTTCGGAAATTTCTCCTATAAATTTCACTTTAGAGACTGAGTCGGCCAGTGTCTGCTTGATTAATCGTAGTATATTGGGGTCGAGTCCTTATTCTTTTAGGATGTTGAACAGAGATTTTCGGTCGATGCAGTCGTATGCTTTCTTGAAGTCCACAAACATGCAGATGATTGGGATGTTGGGATTGGATAGATTTATATACACATACATACACATATTAAGGGCGTATAGAGACCCGGTTGGATCATGTAAAGCATTCCGACTCATTTTCGAATTTTCTTTCTCAATGTCTAGCTATGTCTTGTGCAATCCATGGTACTGTTGACTTGACTCGTTGTATGAATATAAGAGTTCTGTTGGTAAGTCTTGTCGGTGGGAGTCTACTGATATGTCCATAAAATTTCAACCTTCTTTTTCTTATGTCCGCCGCTATGTTGGACTTCTCTCTGTGGTCTTTCTAGAATGTAGTCTGTAACCTTCCTCTATCAGTTTTGGGTCAAGAATTTTCCTCATAATTTTGCGTTCTTCTTTTAGTATGTTTTCTATGCCGCTTTTTATGTGGAGTGTAAATATAGTACGCCCGCTTGCATATAGTACCTCTGGTTTGATTACTATGCTGTTGTGTCTTATTTTTACGTGTGTAGATATACATTTTTTATTGCAGATATTGTGGGTCTTGTCGTATGCCCTCTTCATCTTCTGTAATCAAGCTTAAACTATCTTTGATTTGCAGATGATATTGTTTTTCTTACACTAGTACCAGAGGATGCTGCAAAGGTGCATATATATAAAAAATGTGGTGCATATATATAAACTTTATATATCTTGGGCAGAGGATTTCAGTGGAGGGGGTATACCGTTCGGGAGGTGAAATGACGTGTTAAATGTGGCTGGCAGGCTCAAAATAGTATTTAAGAGGTAACCGCACTTTGCTTGAAAAGAACATTTTTTGATCAGTGCGTTCTGTCCATTATAACATACAGAGGTGAAACCTGGACACTCACATAGCAATCAATTCAAAAACATCAGGTAACACAGAGGGGAATGGAAAGATATTTGGTTGGCATTACACGACGGGAAAGGAACAAACAAAAGTGTATGACCTTATTGGAAGAGTAAAGGAATTGAAATAGAGATGGGCAGGCCATAAAGCAGGGCGATGGGATGACAGATGAACCCAGGCGCTCCTGGAGTGTATACCGCTTCATCGCAAACCTTGGCGAATAAAACCGAAAACACGGTGAACTAATGACATCGTTAAGTATATTGTATCCTAGTGGCAGAGGATAGCCCCGGACCGCGATAATTGCATATATATATATATATATATATATATATATATATATATATATATATATATATATATATATATATATATATATATGCAACTATTGCAAGAAAAGCTTACTAAACAATAGTAGAATATGCGCAATTCGTTGATATTACAAAGGCAAACAGAAATGCCCTGTGGCTTATTATGTCAAATTTTGCCATTCAGAAGATAATCAAGATCTGTGAAATCTTTCATTTTAATAACAGAGTTCTAGGGCCCAATAATGGGTGTGAGTTGTGGCTTCAGTTTTATTTAACTCGTTAACCCCTACGTGTATTAGATTTAATACACAAAAAAATGTTCCGCTCAACCTGTGTGTTTATATTTGCTACACTCAGGAGAGCCCATTTAAACGGCGATGTTTCTCATGCGGATGGACCCAGTTTCCCTAGTTTTATATGGGAAGTCGTTAAGCTCCAGGTTATGACTTCCACTTTTTCTAAACAGTTTAGTCTTCGCACGGAAAGCATAGTAGCAACACAGCCAATTTCACACATGTTCATTTTTTACACTGTTTATTGAAACTCTCAGGAGAGCGCATTTAAACGAATCTATTTCTTACCCGAATGGAGTTTTCGTGGCTTAATATGGTAAGTTGTCATGCACTAGGTTATGGCTTCCACTTTTTTGTCAGTCAAACAGTATGGTCTTCACATGGAAATAATAGTGGCAACACAACAAACTTCAGACTCCAACTGTAAACTTCATTGTTCATTGTTTACTTTTACATTGGTCAGTGTGTAATTAGCGGTTGTTGAGAGCATATTTAAGTGAATATTTTGAAGTTTGCGAATAGATATATTATGCCAAATAATAGAAAAGGACGTATTTTGCAAAAATAACTTGAATATATTGCGGATCATATAGATTGTGATAGTGATATTGAGGATCCTTTTGCTAGTGATTCTGAAGCGGATCCTTTATATTCAGAGAGTTCTGAGTATTCCAGTGAGGGTTCTTCCAGTCATGAAAATAAATGAAAGGAATGAAAACTACAAAGACCAATAATAGGCAATGTAGGTAACCACATGTTTGGATGTCTGATGTTTTTACTTCCACATCTCCTAAAAAAATAGGTTGGGCTAAACCGATCTAAAAAGTCTCAAAAAGTTTAAAACAATCGATTTTAGCAAAAAAAAATCCTGTCTGTTGGTTTGAGTGTCTATCTATCAATCTGTTAATTTAGTTTACACAACAACATTGGAAGAAATTGAGCAATCTACTTCAAATTTGGTACACATTTGGTAATTTATCCGGCAAGGATTCGGATTGTTTTGAAAGAAAATCGATTTGGGGGAAGGGGGTGAAATGTGTTGATCGTAAAAGTTTGCAATTTTTTGGTAACAGTTATAATTTTGAGGGGTTGTTGGGTATACAGATTTCAATTATAAAACCTATTTGTAATTTTCATGAGAAGTGAGAGGGATGGAGGTTTAAAATTGAAAATGCAAGTAATATACCGTTTTTTTTTTGTCGTATACAGTGAAATATACAGTTTTACACATTTTACAATGAGATTTTGTTATTTCGACATGATGTGGAAGTAATGATTCCATTGCCAGCGGTTTTTTTTTTTTGATTTCATATTTTAGGGTGCTATTGCCTAAGTTTCCGAAGATGATAGATTGCCCAAAAAGAATAGCCATGGTACCAAAAACAATAACCCTATGAGAAATATACAGGTATGATTATTAAGATAATTATTTCAGGGAACATTGTCCAATATTTCGAAGATGATAGAGTGCATGACAACAATGATCAAGATGGACAAAATAATGATGTTATGAGAAATATTCCGCAGAGGGTTATCTAGGGCGACGTTGTGGGAAATCTTAATAGTTTTCCTCTTTTACAAAGGAAGAGTTCCTTAGGCAAAATTGTTAAAAACCATTACGATGATCGTCCCCTAAATGCTAGCAAAACATTATTTTTTGGAATTAGTAATGATTCCATAAAACAAAAATTCCATTCTTGCCAATTGGAATGACACAAATAAAGACAAAACATTTTCTGGCCTAATTATTTAGAAAACCACGGCTTATATAATCTTTGAGTACCAGTTTTATTCTTAAATGCGAGATATATAAGACAACCAACATGCCACGATGTAGATTCGAAGCATTGCTGGCTTGCTTACATTTTTTAGACAACGGAATGTTTCTTGAAGGAAACAGGCTTTTCAAACTAAAAACGTTGCTGAATATGTGCAATAAAAACTTTCAAACGGCCTTTACTCCCGGAAAATATGTTTACATAAATGAATCTATAATGTCATTTAGAGGGCGTTTATCATTTTATCAATATTTATCAATATATACCTGGTAAGCGACATAAGTAAAGGATCAACATTTTTAAGTTATGTGGAAAATGTAAAAAATCATGCTGACTGATCAATCAGTGACTAATCAAGTTGTACTAGAGTTGATGCAGCCTCTTCTCAACACAGGCTGGACGTTGGTTACGGATAATTATTATACAAGTCTTAGTTCGGCTCACCAACTTAATGACAGCAATACTCACCTCGTTGGCCCTCTGCGGTAAAACAAGAAATTTAACCAAAAACCTGTGTTTGACAAAAAGTTGAAACGGGCTGAGATAACGGCTCTTGAAAGCAACACAAAAGTAATTGTAGGTAAATGGAGTGACAAACGAGATGTTCTGTTTCTCACTACAAAATTGTGCTAGAAAATGATTGATCGGATCAGAAGTTTTCTCATAGTAATCCAGTTCGAAAATCTATAAAATGGTACCAAAAAGTAGCAATAAAAAGAACTTCTTACAACTTCTTACTACGATGGTAGTCAATGCACTCCGTCTTTATAACAAAGCTTTGAATAAAATGTGGATATAACCACATTATAGAACATTCAGTTGCTGGATTATGCAAAGCGCAAAACCCAGAACTTCTCATCCGGCTAACTTTTCACATATTGGTGTCATTGGCTATACCAATTTCTCAGAGAAGAACGGTCGACCTCAAGTATCTAAATATTCTCACACTGCAATACTAGGTGCTTTGGATGTCCTAATAAAAAATTTGTTTGCATACATTGTTTTTTGACAGTCTAATTGTTTGTTATCCCTTCAATCAACAGTACTTGATAATATATATATATATATATATATATATATATATATATATATATATATATATATATATATATATATATATATATATATATATATATATAGGCCTTAAGTGAGGAGTAACAGCATAATTGACCTGTGTAAACTGTGTGTATCTAAAGTAAACATGCCATTAAATGATAAGTGAAAGCTTCTTTTCCGTAAAGAAGTTTAAACACAACTTGTTTTAAAAAAAGGTTCCAATTTGGGTGTGTCTTTTTAATATCATTATAACGGTATTCATGATTGTCGTTGACAGGAAGCTGAAGAATAGAGGTACTACGATAAGCTACAGGACCAATAGCTGCCTCTTCAATCATCTGTCCACCTTTAAAGCCTAAACTAAACCTGAATACGTTACATCACAAAACTCATGTATGCGGATGACTTTATTTGAATAGTATATGATCCGATTACGCTTAATATCTGATTATATTAATAAATTCTTAACATATATCTGGGCTGATGAAGCATTACGACTCAAGATGAGTACAAATAAAACTTAATTTATGGCTGTTCGTGGTAATTCATTGCACCACACTGACAACATTTATGCGTCCGGCTTTCGACTTGAGCCTATCTGTCTTTAGTTATCTGAGCAGTCTCGTTATCCCTGGAGGAGATCTAGATTCGGAAATCCGAATGATTCAATCGATCCAATCGATTCTATTCAGCTGTCATTCAAGAGCCTTTTGGGTACTTCGTCATAGAGTTTTCGGCAATCATGACCTACCCTTGAGGGTAAAGATGACCGGTACTGAGCAATGTTCATATATATTGGAGAGATTATTTCCGCGACATAGGTATCGTGCCTTTTTCCTTCAGCAGTCACCACGTAGTTAAAAGTGTCTTCTGAGATCGATTTCTGACCTTATAGCCATCATCAGCGGGGTGCAAAGAAAGCGTCTGAGAGAAGGCGTTCAGCTGTAAGGACTGAAACCGGTTCCAAGTTAATGCTATGGTGGCGACTGAAGGTAACGAGTAGAGCATCCAAGTAGAGTACGGGTAAAATCTCCGATATTAATAACTCTTTTACAAGCTTACTATGCTAATTTTGCCAATGTTCGAACCGTTGTTAATATTTCCAAGGATTTCTCAACTAAAAGTATTGTAGAAACGAAATAATGTTGGAATAGCATCATAATAGGGTGGCGACTATTTAGGCGCAATATTCCTTAAATTTGAGGGAAAGAAGAGAAAGCACAAATAAAACAGTTTTAATAAATACTAAATTTTGTTACAATATATAACAATTTTTATCAAGATCTACATTTATATAATTATATTTGTGAAAATGTAATACAATATAATAAGCATGATTTGGTACTTTATTTCTATTTACTCAGCTAATTCTGCTTCAACGACAACTCTCAAATAACCAAATTGTTTTAAATGTATAAGCCAATATAAAGTATATATATATATATATATATATATATATATATATATATATATATATATATATATATATATATATATATATATATATATATATATATATATATTAATATATATTAAGTATAATTAGAGCTTCTTATTGAAAATATGAAAAAGGTAAACTCACGGAGATAATTTGATTATTATATTCTTCGAAATGTTTCAAATTATGTGGATGCAGATATTTACAGATATTATAATTATATCAGCTATTGGCCTTCTGTATTTCTCAGTATAAGCTTGGCTTTGTAGTTTAAATTATATTTGTTATATTTATCGGCCAAAGAAGTTATCAATTAAGAAAAATTGGTTTAAGTATTTAGGAGTTTGAGAAATGAAATCATGTTGGAACTTCATAAAAGTTGCTACTACGCGTCATTAAAATGCGAGAGAATAAAAAATAATCCAGAAATAAAACATATTTAATAAACTTTATATTTTGTTACAATATATGTCTTTTTACGAAGATCCACATTTATGGATTTTTTCAAGATTAATAAGCCCATCATGAAAATTTGGAAAAATATAATCAGCACACTGCGCTACTTTTAGTTCTACCTTTCCAGCTTCTTGAATTTTGTTAACATCATTTTTGATATCCGCTGGAACCTGGGTAGATATTTTATTCGTCAACAACAATGTTGTTAATTAAATAATTAATTACACAACCTCTAGAAAGAGCTACTAAAGCTACAAATACTACATTTGTTATTGCCATTTCGTTTTGGTTTGACTATTGTGCACTGCTACGAAATTGTCTTTTTTTTATATTCTGTGTTATCTTATTATCGAATATCTGATCTAAGGCGAATTTTACTTTAAGATCAAGGAAATCTAAAGTTCACTTAATTGTAATTGTGTGTTAGTTTGATTATTTTAATATGTTTCAAATTAATTGTGTTTTTAAAATATTTTATTTAATGAGAATTTAGTATGCTCAATATTTTGCCACCATTTCTCATCATTTTAGCTAGCCTTCAATTTTTTCCAAAGGTTATATCAATGGGAACTTGGGACATGGATCTTGATGAAATTAAAAAAAAAATACGGTTAAGTAAGATAAATTTGCATTAACATTTTGTTACAGCTTTTGCTTCAGTGCAATTGTCTTTCTTGATATGATCACCTTCAACATCTTCAAATCACTAAACTACTGACTTGATCCATGATTTAGTTTAATCCCTTCGCTGTACACATGCTATACTACACTATATGAATAACCTCATTTATAGCGGAGACGGATGGTGTAACAAAACAAGTTTATATATTGAAAAAACAAATTCGCGGTGTGAAGAAAGTAAACAATGAGAAATTCAGTAAATGGTTGTCACTTTATGTTAATAGATATATTATAATAGTCACCTGAATACGCTTCTAATGGGATTATTTATGTATAGCTCTGGCAGTTCAGCCCAAGCAACTTATAAGACGACATACAGCGGTTACAAATTCCTTGGAGAACTGGGAAGCCTATTTATCAGTCTATCTAATCCAAAATATGTTCTCTATGTTCTCTCTTTCAGAAATAATAATGTAGCCGCCACAAAAAGGAGATGAACGTATCTGATTGGAATTTGGCAGTATTCCAAATGAATTTCACCATATGTTGCTTACTTTCTTGTGGGTAGTCTCTCTAGCATTGAATACTTGTGGCAATACGTTTCTGTATCTGTTTGGCAAATTTGATTTGAAGATTTAGTTCATATCTAATGAGATCAAATGATACCACTCCTTTTAAAATCACTTAACGATCGTAATTCGGTTTTTCTTCTCTTGTCGCTCTAGAGATTTTCTTAAAATTTAAGACTCTTAAGTGGCAATTCTAAACATTATTAATGTTAACAGATTTTGACACTTTATACTTGACACAATTTTTATAAAAAAAGATACTTTAGACCGCACTTTGAATAACCGCAACTTTGAATAACCAAACTAAGCCGATTAAAATAAAGAAAATATAAGAGAAAAAAAGAGGAGGGAATATTATATGGATTAATAATCTAAATTCAATAATAATTAAAATGTTTGTTTGCTATTTGTTATATTCAACATAATAAGTATATGTAAAAAATTTGTTTATAGTATGTAAAATTTTTATAGACGATCAATGTTTTAGTCATATATTTTATTTTGTTTTGTTAGTTGATTTTTGAGATGCCATTTTGAAGCTGACAAATCTGGAGTGTCTTTAATAGGAAAACAAGTCTGGCTAAAGATATATAATCAATCACTGCTGTTTAAAAAGTTCCGATGTTATATTACTAACACTTAAAAGCACATAATACCTTTTAGCAGATATTGATATTCTCTAGTTTCTCAACATAATTGTAACTTTGTAGATATAATTACATTCAGTGTACCATACTATGCATATTAAGGATGTATCGGGGGTACAATCGGAGGAAAAAGTACTAAAAATCTTAAAGTCGTGAATATCTTTGTTTTACAGAACATAAGAAACCAAAATTAATAAAGATAATGTTAGAAAATAGAAACAGAAAAAGAAAGATCAAATTTCGCCTATAATCTAGAATTAAGTTAATAATAACAAATAATATAAAAAAAATTAAATAACTTTTAGTAGTAAATATGAATTAATTTGAGTTTTTCGGCAAAACGTTTTTGACTTAAATCTTTAGAACTATGAACACGGAATTTTTAATAATACTTAAGTCTTCTAAATATTATTTATTTTTAATTATTATTAATCATAAATATTTTAAAATTTATCATAGGTATGTATCGGAGGTATGTCAAAATGCAACAAAACGTTAAAAAATGACACAACATTCTTTACGCAATCCTTAAGCCAGAGTGAAAATTTCAAATCGATTAACTGAGCCGTTCAAAAGTTATTGCAATTTAAATTTATCGTAATTTTTATGTGATGTTATGAACATTCACTAACATAATAAGTTAAACATGTTACAAATATGTAATGAAAAGCTATCAAGCCTTCCAAACTTTCAGATTATGTAACTTAAAATGCTTCGAATCTATTTTATTAATATTAATTTTCAATGCTTTTGCCTCCGAATGTATCTTCAAAAATTCTGCACCCGGAGACTGCATTTTATGCTGAACACACGGCTTTCTACACGTCGGTTCATGGGCTCTGGTTGATCACTACCAGCCTTCAAAAGCAGACGACGAAAGCCATGAGAGATGGTTGATCGAATGGAGATTAGCGATCAACCGCAGCAACACTCAGGCTGTCTTCTTCACTAGAAGACAACCAATAATAAGATAGTTCACCCGTATTCACGATGTCCCAATTAAATGGACCAAGTCGGCACACAACCTGGGTCTTGAATACGACAAGGCCCTTACGTGGGTCTCGCATATCAAGAAGGCAACCGGAAAAGCATACGGCATGCTCCGAGTGCTTTACCTCCTCATCAATCGAATAAGCAATCTTAACTAAACAACCAAACCATAAACAACCAATTAACCCTGTATAAAACCATGATCCGATCGGTTCTCATTTACGTGCATCAGGCCTGGTTCCCGTTTTTACCAACCACATCCATTAAAAGATTTCAGTCTTTTCAATCACGTGCTCTTCGCACCATAATCAATGCCCCCTGGTTTGTAAGGAATACACAAATCCACCGGGAGACAGATATACCAGTACTTCAGACATTCCTGTCTAGATTACTGGACAAATTCCTAGCGACGGCGTCCTTATCGGGCAATCCGCTAATCAGAGCCACGGCAGCTTCATTACCGTTACGACCGTTACCCCAGAATGACCCCTCACGTTGGTCATCACATCCCTGCCTAATGGACGGCGACTAAAACCCTCCAGAAAAAACGACACAGCTGCGAGACCCGGAAACAAAATCAGAGAATACAAGTCAGGGCCTCCGAGTCAACTTACTACCCAGGAAGAAGCAGTAGTATCGATCTTTAATAAAAATATGTTATTAATATATAAAACAAAAAGTAATGGACCTAAAAGAGTACCCTGAGGAACTCGGCAATTTACATTTACTGTCTCACTATGTATATTATCGATTTTAACTTTTTGAGACCTGCTCTTGATGTATGATGAAATTAAACTTAGAGTAGTACCTCTTATTCCATAGTTTTTAAGTTTAATACATAATAATTCATGGCTTATGGAATCAAATGTCAACAAACAATCTAATTACATATTTACTCTGGTCAAGGTTCTCACGAATATATTTTGAGACATTAAAGAGTACATGAGATGTGTATATGCCCTTCTGGAAACCATACTGTCTTTTCGACAACACTTTATTTTTATCAAGGAAGGAAACCAATCACACCTTAATGCCACTCTCAAGTATTTTGGATAGCGTTAGAGTTAGAGCGAAATGAGTCTGTAGTTTTCGAATACCTTTCTATCATCACCCTAATGAAGAAGAATAATTACAGCTTTCTTAAAACCCGATGGAAATTTGCCTTGAGTGACACAGAGATTGAAAATGTGCGTTATTGGCTCAACAATATAAATTTTATTTCGATTAAAATTTTATTAATAAGCTCACGCTAAACAAAGCTATTGGGCCTTTTTTTAATTTATTCACCAGGGACATAATTTCGTTATTACTGACTGGAGTTAAAAATATAGATTCATACACTGTTAATTATTTATTAGTCACAAACTCATTTTCACAATCCCCTTTCTGACTTTCATTATTTTTAAAAATTGTTTCTTTGATTATGTCACCAACATTATAGAAGTGAGAATAAAAATGTACTTGCAATATCATTCTAATTAAAAATATCATCACCATTTTCATCGACAATACAATATATGCGATTATCAACATAACTATTATTAGAAGTTTTACTAATTGCAGTCCAAATTTTCTTAGGATTAGATCGGCAATCATTTATCTCATTTTTAATAAGAATTATTTTAGCAAGCTTAATTACAGAATTAAGTATGTTTCTATATTTAGTATATTGCTGCCAAAGGGCAAGATTATCAGAATAACTATTGGTACTATTAAACAAAATTTGTCGTTTTCTAATAGAAACTATAATTCCTTTAGTGATAAATTATTTAAGTTTTTTTTGAATTTACTGTTTACTCTTCTTATTATTGACAAATTAGTTATAGCCGCAGAAATAATTTTATAGAAGTTGTTCAAAGCAAAATAAACTTTACTTTCATTAAACACAGAGACCGAAATTCTTTACTTAAATTCAAGTGAACACTTCTATAATTAATAAGTTCATAAGTATCAGTTCATTATTTCACAACTTTATCATTTTTCTTAATACTATTCTGTTTTTGATCTGTCAGATATGAAATTGAAGCCAATGGATTAAAACGATTAGTAATACCATATGAAATCACATAACCTTGACAAAGTCAGATATATCTTTCAGAAAAATATGGTCAATACAAAAACACGAACCCGTATCTATCCATATGACATATCCATATGATATATCCATATGATATATCCATATGATATATCCATATGATATATCCATATGATATATCCATATGATATATCCATATGATATATCCATATGATATATCCATATACCTATCCAAGTGATTTAATAGATTCTCTATAAATACAGGTGTCTTTCTGTCAAAATATCTAGTAGTAGTAAATAGCAGTAAGTGCCAAATTTCATTTATTCACAGTAAATTTCAAAAATTGAAAATTACACTCATCTACAATATCAATTTGAACATCGGTTACATCAATGCTATTTAGTATATATACAGAAATATGCAGAAATATCCTCAGCTTTATTAATACATTTTTTCGAAATATTATTTTTTATAACCAAGTATTCCAAATGACATGTTATCTGAATTCCAGGTCTCGCTTAATATCAGAATATGGATTGCTATATTTTGCGAAACAATACAGAATAATAGTTCATCTAGGTTTTTTAAACTTCTAATATTTAAATTGAAAATATTCAATCCATTTCATTTTGTTATTTCATGTTCAATATCATACAAACAAACATTCTTGACATTAATATTATCAACATGCAAATCAATAGCAGGTTTCAATTGATTAATCATCTTAAAATTAGAGTTAAAGTTTCTTCAAAAAACAAGAATTTAATAAAAATATTAAAAAATAATTTTACTGTGGTAGATTTAGATAATTTTGAACTTTCCTAAATGCTATAAAAACAATATATTCGTTGTACATCAATAGAAACCTGTATACAAGCGTTTGCAGGATAAAGCAACAGGGTGCAATGCTTCACAAAAACTCCTATGTACTCTGGCAATAGAAAAACAATGTAACAACCAACAATGTAAATTCCTACAATTAGACAATAAAAATGAATCTCATCACCCAAACACAGAAAAAAGTTGTTAGTTTTGCAAACTAAAACTATTCGCAATAGCACACAAAAACACAAAACCACTAGCAATTTCTAAGTATTCGATAGAATATTACTTTTCTAAGTTTTCCAAAGTCTGCATGTTGATTATCTTAATTGTATTACCTTTATCTACCGTTTTCATGTAGATATTTCCATGTCTCGTCTAAAGGTACTTGTAGTCTTGGTTTTTCTTAAACTTTCTGGCGTGAAACATCAGCAGCCTTCTCCTCTTAGAAAGCAGCTCGTTTATCCAAATTTACAAATCTATTGTGAAGCCCTCTAAATGTCGGGTAGATAGATCTCTCATGATTTTTCGTTTCTTTAGAAAATTTTCTTTGTCCTGCATGTTTACAAAAGTGATTTGACCCCTTTAATTGTGAAGTCTCTTAACCCTTTAATTGCGGGGAAACAGAAAATGTCACTTATCATTTCTTTTTATATAGGAAAATCCAGCGCAATTCCAATTTATTTATCACTTTCAAAAGAGTCAATTGCAGAAGTTTTTGGTATACCCTTTATTGCAACTGAATGTAACAAGGACTTCTGGTCCAATTGATCAGTCTCAATCTAAAGCTCCTCAGTTCTATTCTTCATGGCCAAATTCTCATGCTAAAGATCGTGGATCGTAGCAGAAATGGATTCGATTTTACTGTTTTAGCTTTCAATCTCAGCAGTAACCTCGCTTATTTTGCAATAAAAAGACCAATTCACTTTTCTAACCCCTTCTCTTCATCCAATTTCTGCCAGAACTCAAGACGAAAATCTGTCAATAGCTCTACAATATTTTCATTTGTTGATGTTTCTATGGTATTCCCGACGGATTTTAGAGCAATTAGAGCATCGCCAATATTTACATTCTTCAGTAATCATCAGAATATTGCTTTCATTCATCTTCACATAATTGCCATGCTAAACCTTTAAGCAGTCTGAACATGATATTTTTATATCCTGTTTTCCAACTCTCTTTTCGAGTTTTCGATGCCATCTCAGAACTAATGAAGCAAATCAATGTCCCTCCATATATCAACAAATATAACGATTTATTTATTTGAAATGCATTATTTCGAGTTTGAAAGTGTGTACTGACCGAACAGAATTTGCCGAGAATGCACCAAAAAACAATAGATCCACCGCAAACACGTCCACAGACTCCGAAGCACGAACTAATACTAGAAATATATAACATATTTAACTATATTTAAAATTGTATGTATGACAGTTATTTCGACACAGTGTCTTTTTCAAATACAAACTATAGTAAACCAACAGTGAGAAAAGTAACTACAGTCTAAAGTGTCTATCAACCTAATAATACCATAAAACATAATAATGGGAAAATCCATTTTTCTTTGTCAACATCTAGGTCAATATAAGTTTAATAACAGTGAACCATTCAAGTCTAGCTGGTCATTTAACAAAATATTTAATTTTTTTCTTTTGTTCCTTTCTAGGCTCTCTAAAAGATTTAATTTTTTAGATTTATTCTCATTATGTAACATTATAAGATTATCATTGAAAGTATGCTTTTCTAACATTAAGTGGTTAGCATAATGAGCATTATTTTGTTGTTTAGTATAACTTTTTTTATGTTCGTTGAGCTTAGTAGAGAAAGATCTTCCTGTTTATCCAACATAAACTTTTGAACATGATCCGCACTCAATTAAATAAACTCCTGATTTATACCGTTTATTTGTTTGATTTTGACGAAATGAACTGTGATCTGGAAAATTCTTGTTATAACGTTTCAGGTCTTCAGGTTTAAAAAACACTTGGCGAAATTGCATTTTTATTCGATACTTTAAGATGTGGGGCATATATATATATATATATATATATATATATATATATATATATATATATATATATATATATATATATATGGTGTTTAAAGCCATTATTAATATTTAGAGCAGGTATCTCTTGTGTAGCTTTATTAAGGATTGTTACAAGTTCTGCTTTGGGAGTGTTCTTCCTTGGGTTCTGTTGTCACCGCTTACATAGTTCTCTGTTCCAATTAGTTTTAAAGCTTTTGAATACTGCGTCATCTAATGGTTAGAATAGATGCATGGTATGAGGTGCCAATTTCACTAATAGTCACCTCATTCTCTTGCGCTAATTTATCGTATCGTAAATTAAAACCACAGGTCATTCAGGACCAATAAGTTATTTTTTTTAACCAATTATAGAAAAGTGTGCGACACATCGTCATTAAACCAATTATCTATCACATATTTGTCTTTAAATTCATATAGTATAGGTAATTTGTTTCCATCGGCAGAACAACACAGCAACACCGTTGTATTTTCTCGGCCTGAAGAACTTGCAAAAGACTTTACCCCAATTACCCCAACGATCTTTATTTTAGAGAGATCGTTTAATCGCAATTGAATATTTGTGATCGTTTTCCCATTAAATTTTAACTCATTTACATATTCTCTTAGTTGTTTTAATATAATCATAAATCTTTCAGGGATTAACCTGAAATAAATAATAAAAATAAAATGGATTTATTAGTTAATAATTAATAATAATTAATATTATTAGTTTTAATAATTAATAAATAGTAATAATAAATTTAACAATCCTGATCATATTTGACCTGCTCTATACTTTGAGGTTTTGTGATGGACAGTGCATGATGACGACTACAGAAGTAAAATAGTCAGGTCCGGGGCGACTATAATTAAAATCTCGTTGATATGTTGTTTTCTTTTATATAAAGCTCAACCACATCCATAACATCCTCACGAGATATCCCGAACCCATTTTTGCCAATAATTTGCAAACAATTTCTTATCTATTGTTCTATTTCTTTTGAAGGATATAAAGATACTCCTCTTTCTCCTTTGCCATCTACAGAAAAATTTCATTTACCCCGAGTTGGTGGACCGTGGTATAGTATAAAAAGTAGCTGCTCCACGAGTCGTTTTGTTGCCATTTTTAACATTAGAAAACGCTTTTTCACTTAATCTTCTCTGCTATATCTAGTACCAGCGCCCTTCTGCGTTTTTCTAACATAGTTACGCACCATTGTCTGCAATATATTAAACATGTCTAATTTTCGATATGCAAGATATGTGATATCCAAATACCCCGCGTTTGGTCCAAATACCCCATTTGCGATTTTTGCATGGGGGTAACTGGCCCACCCCTTCCACGCTTTTATCCTTGTGAATGAGTAAGCTTTTAGATATGTCATTTCTTTAAATAAGGTGTAAATATAACCCAAATAATAAAATATATTATTTAATAATTACCTGTAGGTTGATGTAGTTAAGAATAATTGTAGTTTCAGCACGATGTTTTAGGATATTTATAAGCAAAACTTGTTGTCACTCTGAAATTCTAAATTTATTTGATTTTTCAGTCCTAGAAAATCTAACACTACATAAATATATAATATATAATATATAAAGCGAGTCACCACGTCGGATATCACTTCTCGATAACTAAATAAAAAAATAGCTACATTTGCCATATATCTTATCCAGGAGATTTCAACTGAGAGTGATACTGTTCGGGAGGTGGAACTTTCTCGATATGGTATATGAGAAGGTGAAACATGGACACACATATCAAAATCAGCCCAAAAACCTCGAGTAGTATAGAAGAAAATGGAAAGGTGTATCTACGACGTCATCCATGTCGTTATGCGAGAGTACTAAGACAATGATTAAACGGTATGTTTCAACGGAGTCTGTTAACGTGTTTGTAAACATGCAAGACAAAGAAAATTTTCTAAAGAAACGAAAAATCATGGAGAGATCTATCTACCCGATATTTAGAGGGCTTCACAATAGATTTGCAAATTTGGATAAACGAGCTGCTTTCTAAGAGGAGAAGTATGCTGATGATTCACGCCAGAAAGTTGAAGAAAGACCAAGACTACAAGTACCTTTGGACGAGACATGGAAATATGTACATGAAAAAGGGAGAAAAAGGTAATACAATTAAGATAATCAACGTGCAGACTTTGGAAAACTTAGAAAAGTAATATTCTACCGAATACATGGAAATCGTTAGTAGTTTTGTGTTTTGTGTGCTATTGTGAATAGTTTTTAGTTTGCAACCTAACAACTTTTCCGGTGTTTGGATCATGAGATTCATTTTTATTGTCTAATTGCAGGAGTTTACTTTGTTGGTTGTTACATAGTTTTTCTATTACCAGAGTACATAGGAGTATTTGTGAAGCATTGCACCCTGTTGCTTTATTCTGTAAAGGTTTGTATACAGGTTTTCTATTGATGTACAACGAATATATTGTTTTTATAGCATTTACGAAAGTTCAAAATTATCTAAATCTACCACAGTAAAATTATTTTTTAATATTTTTATTAAATTCTTGTTTTTTTTAAGAAACTTTAACTCTAATTAATCAATTGAAACGTGCTATTGATTTGTATGTTGGTAATATTAATGTCAAGAAAGTTTGTTTGTATGATATTGAACATGAAATAAAACGAAATGGATTGAATATTTTCAATTTAAATATCAGAAGTTTAAAAAACCTAGATGAATTATTATCCTGCATTGTTTCGCACAATATAACAATCTATATTCTTATATTAAGGGGAGACCTGGAATTCAGATAACATTTCATTTGAAATACCTGGTTATAAAAATAATATTTCGAAAAAATGTATTAATAAAGCTGAGGGTATTTC